>VNKC01004584.1:0-66258 GCA_008042775.1 Drosophila pectinifera | reverse complement strand
GGGGGGGGGGGGGGGGGGGGGGGAGCAGCCAACACACGAAGCAGACAACCTGTCTGCCAAAGTGTTAGACAACTTCTCACGTCCCCGCCAGAAATGCACACAAAAAGAGCTCCCCCTGGATAGGTTAGGAGCCGCAGCTCTTTCTAAAAAGGTGTCGTCATGAGTCTTTCTTCCCCTGGCTTAAATACACTAACTAAAAGGGGGTTTCTTAACAGTTTGGTGGGTTATTTTGCTGATAAATAACTCGTGAATAAATCCAAGGAAAAATGTTTAAAATGGAAAGGAAAATTAGGTCAAAAGTAAGATTAAAATATTTTAATTTGTGCAGCATCAAACTTTGATTTTAACCACAGAATATATACTTTACAAGTATATAGTATATAATATACATTAAATAAACATATAAATTAGTTTATATATTTAGCTTCATATAGATTATATAGCTTTCCTTATAACAATGTTTTTTATGGGCTATAACTGAGCTCAATAAAAACTACAGGACATCTTCTTCAGATTATACTTTACAAGTATATAGTATATAATATACCTTAAATAAACATATAAATTATTTTATATATTTAGCTTCATATAGATTATATAGCTTCCCTTATAACAATGTTTTTTATGGGCTATAACTGAGCTCAATAAAAACCACAGAATATCTTCTTCAGATTATACTTTACAAGTATATAGTATATAATATACCTTAAATAAACATATAAATTAGTTTAGATATTTAGCTTCATATAGATTATATTATATATATATAGCTTTCCTTATAACAATGTTTTTTATGGGCTATAACTGAGCTCAATGAAGAGTGTAAACCACATTCGCTTTTGACCATTTGAGGCACTCTCCGCTGTGTGTTACATTATCAATTAGCCTTGGCTACCCCCCAGCCGCGCTCGGCAAACAGAAATAAAGGAAAACAGCGGGGAAAACTAACCATTTTCCAGTTGTAACTCTCAGGCAGAGCCTCGTCTGGTTGGTATTTAAAGGAAAATGGCCCGGCCAAAGGTTGAGAGTGGAGGGAAGTAATTGATGGCGTAGGGGGGCGCATCTCCGGGAGATCCGGGGCACTGGGACTGAATCTGGTTCGCTGTTTGGGTTACTGAGGCAATGGGCGGTTAGCTGGTTTGTGTTTCACTTCAGCCTTTGGTCTCCGGTGTCTCTGGTGCCGTTGGAAATGTTAAAAAGCCCAGGAAACCCCAGTTATTAGCGTGAAAATTGCCAGTGATTGGGAAGAGTTAAGCCGAGAAACGAGGCAGTGCAAATTCGAAATGGAATCGGAAAAGGTGCCTTAGTAGAAGGTGCCTACCTTAAGACACTTGGGGAAATTAGGATATATTTTAGAGAAGGTGCCTTAAAACTCTTGGGGAAAACTAGGATATATTTTGAAGAAGGTGCCTTAAAAAACTTGGGGAAAACTAAGATATATTTGGGGAAAAGGTGCCTTATAACACTTGGGGAAAACTAGGATATATATTATGGAGAAGGTGCCTTGAAACACTTGGGGAAACTAGGATATATTTTGGAGAAGATGCCTTAAAACACTTTGAGAAAAGTAGGATACATTTTGAAGAAGGTGCCTTAAAGCACTTGGGGAAAACTAGGATATTTTTTGGAGAAGGAAAAACTAGGATATATTTTAGAGAAGGTGCCTTAAAACTCTTAGGGAAAACTGGGATATAATTTGGAGAAGGTGCCTTAAAACTCTTGGGGAAAACTGGGATATATTTTAGAGAAGGTGCCTTAAAACACTTGGAGAAAACTAGGATATATTTTGCAGAAGGTGCTTTAAAACACTTGAGGAAAACTGGGATATACTTCGGAGAAGGTGCCTTAAAACACTTGGGAAAAACTATATTTATATAAAACACTTAAAACACTTGGGGAAAACTGGGATATATTTTGGAGAAGACATTTATTTAATTGGAGTAAGGATTTTCAATAGATCTTTGAGAGAAAAGTATAAGTTTATATTCTTAATAGAAGAAAGGGAATCATTTAATTTCAACTCCCTCTAAATATCACCATATCATACATTTTATAAATAATCCTACAAAACTGGCTTAAACGTTTATATTCTTAATAGAAGAAAAGGAATCTTTTAATTTCAACTCTCTCTAAATACTATATACATATGTCATACTTTTTATATATTATGTTTAAGCCTACAAAGCTGGCTTATAAAACGTAAACGTTTCTATTCTTAATAGAATAAAAGCAATCATATAACTCCAACTCCCTCTAAATACTATATACATATGTCATACTTTTTATAAGTAATATTTTACTCCACAAAGCTGGCTTAAGAAATGCCTTCATATATAGAAACCCCTAAACTCACTATAAATCCCTAATGTTTCCCATGAAAGAAGACCATGCCTTTCCCACCCCTTCAAAAGGCTGAACATTGCCAATCACTTTTTCTCCTTCGAAACATCTGCCATTAGCATAAATTCGGCATTAACCCAAATAGGCCCCCTTAACCCCTTGGGGCGGGAGGAGGCGCCGCCGGAGGGAGAGAGATTTATTTGAGCGTAGCGGAGGCGGCAACAATGGGAACTGCATTCGGATTAGAAATTGAGGCAAGATCAAGATAGATGGATGGATGCAACCTGCAACCTGCCACATGTATGGATGAGCCCGCTCCATCGACACAAAAGAATCCGAGTGTCGGGTCCGGGTCCCGACTGTGCCACGTGTGTGTTGTGTGTTGTGACCCGTCACGTTGGCTTTACCTTTTTATTTTCTTGCTCTTTTAGGCTGTTTGGCTTTTGGGCTGTTTGGCTTTTGGGCTGTTTGGCTTTTAGACTCTTCGGCTTTCATGGCTCGTACGCATGAGATTGACAGTCGGTTGTCACATGGGGCACACACAATTACTTGCAACTGTTGCAAGTGCAGAGTTTTTTCAACACTCACTGGTTCTTTGTTGGTTTCTGCTGGGTTTTCGTGTTGCTGCATTTGCATTTTAAATGTGCAGCTGGTGTGGCAATTGTTTCAAATTGTAATTTGTTATTGTTTAGAGTTCACTTTGCTGCTGGTGCTTGGGCAATGTGTGGCTGTGGCTGCCACATGCCACCCACAATTGAAGGTCGCCCAGCACGCAACTGAGCTGAGATAATTCACACGGAGATCCGCCAAGTGGAGTCATAATTTAATTACATATTTTGTGTGTTGAGAGAATCTAGTAAAAGCATTATAACACCGAATAGGGGCCAATGGTATTCAGATATTTACAGAAGACTTTGCAATAAATATAATGGCTTAATAAAGGTTCCAGACTCTAGCTGATCCTTGTTCGATATATTTATCTTTCTAGCAAATCGATGGCTATATTGCTGGCGAGGATTATCCCGCCTACGAGGCAGTGCCCAAGGGTCTGGCCTTCAACTGCCAGGGTCGCCAGCCGGGCTACTATGCGGACACAGAGACGCGTTGTCAGGTGAAGTTGCCCTTTATACCAAGATATATAGTATATAATATGATAATGATAATGATATGTTGCAGGTGTGGCATTGGTGCCTCCACTCTGGGCATCAGTACTCCTTCCTCTGCCCCAATGGCACCGTCTTCAACCAGGCCGTCCGCGTGTGTGATTGGTGGTCAAATGTGAACTGCGAGGGGTCGGAGCAGCTCTACCAGAACAACGACGAGCTCTATCGCATCCCCGAGAAGCAGCAGTCGTCCAGTGATGTATGATATGAGGCCGATGATGAGTATAAGATTGGGACAGCAGCCAACGGAACCACAGCGCAGCGCGGAGGCAGACAGCGGCAATTTCAACAGCAGCAATATCAGGAGAAACAGCAACAGCAACACCAGCAGCAACAGCAGCAACACCAACTCAACAGCAACAATAGAATCGTAGATAGCAGCAACTACAGTAAAATGACCAAAAATAGCTTTAGAGGTAGCATGAGATTTACCACACCCAGTACCAGTACCCATCCTCAATCGTCGTACTCATCATCACAGCAGCAACATCAGCAACAGCAGCAACACCAGCAGCAACAGCAACATCAGCAACAGCAGCAACAGCAGCAGCAACACAAATCTAGTAAAAATAGCGAACGAAAATCAAAGCCTAGCAGTAGCAGTAAGCCCAGTAGACTTAGCCATAGCGATAGGGAAAGCACCCCCAACCAAACTAGACCTAGGACTCGCACTCACAGCAATAGCCCGCAGCAAGGCAAGAAAAAGAACAGCAGCAGCAGCAATGCCAACACCCAGAGCCCCATTAATTCCCGGGGCAAGCAAAGGTATAGCTCTAATAAATTCGAAAGCGATGCAGAGCTCAAGGACTACAAGAGCAAGATCAAGAACAAATACAACATCGATTATGATCACTCTTTGGATGAAGAATATGAAATAATCGAGGCCATCGAATGAGTTCTAAATGCACAGAAAGGAAAAGCGAATGTTTGAGTTTGCAGATGAGCAAATTCTGCCAGCAACATTTGTCTTTTAAAGAGAAACTATCAAAAAGAGAAAAGCTAAAATATGATTTTATTAAGAGAAATCACTTTCGAAATTATGCAAGTTAAAATTTAAGCACTCTTTTTGCTCTGTGTAGCCTTGTACTCGTTGTTCTTGTTGTTGTCACAAAAACCTCAAAATTGGCGCAAAATTCCATGTTATGTTTTTCGATTGCTTCCCAAAATTATCTGTTGTAAATAATTTGTTAATAATAACGATATTACATTTCCTCCATTGTTAAATACCCACAAAACACACCTTTCATAATCATTTAAACAAAAAGATTAAAATAAATAAAATTTGAAAAATAACTGATTTTTTATATACTGCTTGCTGGAGGCTGCAGGCAGTTTACTTCTTATTGCAAGCAGTGCAAAGCAGGCGAGATTTTAAAGCTTTTCATCTGCTTGGCTGATCCGCTCATATAGTCGTCCCTCTTGCACTTGTAAGTACTTTAAAGCTCAACTTGAGAGCGATCAGCTGTGGATCATATGGTTTCCGAGCTTTCGATCCGAGTGTAAGAAGAAGAAGCTTTGGAAATTAGTTAAAAATTTTGTTTTTTGTGTTGCGTCCTAATTGTATTCGTTTTTATTTTATTTCTATTTATTTGATGCTTCGAAAATGTGCAAGGAGCTTGGGATAAAAAAGAACGTAAGTATGGATATCGATCACAATAAGAGTAATTTCAGTGGGAAGCCGAGCGATCGGGTTACTAACAACTTTTGGGCCATGTACACAAAAAACGCGGCCCAAACGCTCGCCACAAAGTGGGCTAAGCATTGAATGGGAAGACGAGAAGCAGACAATGGGATAGCCAGCATTATAAGTTAGCTAATCGCCCTTCACTAACTAATCCTCTCTAGTAAAGGTTGGCACGAAAACTCGTGGGTGGTCTCCTTGGCATAAAAAATGGAATAGGTTTTCTATAAGCCCGCCAGCTAAGTTAAAACCTTAAGAATATATCCACCATTTGTATAATATAGTATATAGTTAATATATATATAAAATATATATTATATAGTATATAGTTTAAACCTTAACTTGGCTTCATAAACAAATATATATTGATAGCATTCGCTATTTATTTATGAAGCTTTATTCTTCTTTACTGTTAAAATTACGAAAGCTTAAAATCTAGCTGATAATTATGTTAATTTTATTAACATTAAATACATCACATTTTAAATAAGAAACATGTATATTCCTCTACAGAAGCCTGTCGAAATTATTAAAATATTTATTTCAAAGGAAAAATTCATTGAAAATAATGTTTATCAGAACTCTTAATCATCTAATCCCTGATGTTAGATTGATTTAAAATCAGGGATTAAATGATTAAGAGTTCTCATAAACATTATTTTGTAGGCATTTTTGCTTTGAAATAAATATTTAAATAAGTTCGTCAGGCCTTTGTATTGGAATAAGCATGTTTCTTATTAATTATTTAATGTATTTTATGTTAATACAATTTATCAAAAGCGGGGCCAAGTGCTGAAGTGGCTTAAATTTGTAGGCAAAGCCAAGAAAGAGGTGTTGATCGTTAATCTCTGTTGATGTTATGTTTAATTATGTTAAACTCAATCTAATATCAGGGATTAAATGATTAAGAGTTCAGATAACAATTATTTTGAATGTATTTTTGCTTCGAAATAAATATTTTAATATATTTGTAGAGGCATATGCAAGTTTCTTATTTAATATTTGATGCATTTTAAGTTAATACCAATTGTTCAAAAGCGGGGTAAAGTGTTAAAGTGGCTTAAATTTGTAGGCAAAGCCAAGAAAGAGGTGATGATCGTTAATCTCTGTTGACGTTTAATGTTAGCCATTACCCCCTGCCATCGGTCCATTTCCACGTCATCTACATTCAAATGAGGGGGAAGGAGTTGCGGCCGAAATGGAGAAGTAGTTCAAGTTTTGTATGCCATCACGGGGAGACTCCATTTCCGCGTACGGCAAAGCGAAAATAATCGCAGGTAATTATGTACATCTACATAGGTGTATATATAGCAAGACATACTACACCTATATATATAGCAAGACATACTACACCTACGCAATGCCCGGGCGGCGTTCGTGCATAAGAAGTAGGCCCCTCCGACGGCGATGCGGAAATATCGGGTCTTTAAGTAAATGAACTGGCACAAAGTCAAAATAAAAACTAAGCCAAACCTAATTAAAAGTCAATTTCAATTTCAGTCATTAACCGAAAGCGGCACAAAGTGTGACACAGTTTTGTGTGAAGCTCTTAACCCCTCTTCTCCTGCCTTAACCCTCGCTCGCCAACAGCACTGTAAATCACAAATAGTGTTCATTTTCTCGACTCGACTTGACCATTCACTCCGGTCACCCACATTTGCGGCGTTTCCCCGATTTCGGTTCACATTTTTTAATGGGTTAGACAACAGCCGCGGCCCCAGCTGGTAACTGGAGTCGAGTTAACACCATTTGCATTATGTAAGAAGCTTAAACAATATTTTTTTCCCTTCGTTGCTGCTTTGTTACGGTTTGGCTGGAAGTGTCCACTAATTAATATGCAGCTAAATAATTTACAATGTGACGCGAATTTCATGCAAAATAATATGAGTCAAGAGGGGGGAGGAAAACAAGAAATTATTTCATTAACTCGGCTTCATGTTGCTGTCGAAATGGGCTTCAATAAATTGCGCAAATTAAATTTAATTTACCAGAAGGAAGGCAGGGAACTTGGCCAGGGGAAGTGTAAATACTCTTGAGATGCTCGGATATTTTAAGGGGAATATAGAGAAAATATTGAACATTAATTTAAGCAACAGTTAGTGCTTGTTTATCTGCTATAAATAATAGGTACTCAAATCAATAAATATCGGGTTTATAACTACTTTAAGCTAAGACTTTTCAATAACTTTATCTTCGATGACTAGTTTAAATTATAGAAAGACATTAAAGGCCTTCTCTCTCAAGTTTATTATATTTGCTGTCTAGTTTAAATTAAAAATAGACATTAAGGTCTTCTCTTTCAAGTTTATTAAATTAGTGAATTATTTAATGTCTAGTTTAAATTATAGAAAGACATTAAGACCCTCTCTCTCAAGTTTATTATATTTGCTTAACATTTAAGCAGAGTCAGATAATATTTATATATGTAGAAAGATTATATATATATTTTATTAGCATAATAAAATATTAATAAAATGTTAATTAATAATCAATTAGAGTTCGACAAGAATCGTGCCCTAAAGCCTGACAGAATAATTGAATGAGGAATTAGTTTCTTGATACCATGATTTCCCGATTTTTGAGACTGAGCGTCCTTATCTATTAATAAGACTGAGATAATATCACTTGGCTACCTGCCTTAAGCAGTTTTTTGTTCTAATCATAAGTATTTTATAGAAGCCACTACTTATTAATAGTTTCTGGAGGCTCTTTTTTATTGGAGAGCTTTGCCGAATAGTGACCAGGGTCTGAGATAAAAGCAGGGTAACCGAGTCGGCTAAATGTCAGAAGGTCTTTCAAGGTGTCTGGGTCTGGTCTCGAAAAACCGGTAGATCCACGCACCAGCCAAGCGCTCGGAACTCATCTCAGCGCCACTCATCTCATCTCGCCTCCGTCGGAGGTGGAGAGGTGGCTTCTGCGAATCTTCTTGGCCATTTGCCGACCTGTCACAGCGAATCTGGCTGCCCGAGACCGTATGTGGACTCCGCTGGCTTTATGCGACAGTTCAACTTCAGCATTTGCCATTTTTGCATCGGGAAGATGCGCACTCCCCCCGAAACGAAGGCTATCCGCATTGGCAACTGGTTTCTTTTTAGCCACTGCAGTTTGGGATTTCTGGCCGTCTTATAAATATGTTGCGTCTCCTCGCATGCGTTTTGAATATGAAAATAAATGCAAAACATCTCCAGCTCCAGCTGAGAGGCGTCTCCTTCGAACAGGTCCCCTCAACTTGAAGTTGATTTGTGCGCTTAGGATAATTGCTGCGATTATCGGGCAGCTGAAGAGGCGAGTTTGGCTCTGAATTTGGCTCTGAGTTTGAGTCCGAGCTCTGCCTCATCTCGACTCCTCGTCGTGGGTAAGGTTAAGTCGGCGGTCTGCGTTTAGCGATTGTCAAGTGTATTCAAAAATACGAGAGATGCAGTCTCCGGCCAGGTTTTGACTGCGGCCTGTCTCGGATGGTCAATCTGATGGATGGCAGTGGTCAGTGGCGTGGAGTTAAAGGGGGTTGCAAAGAGATTCCTTCAAAAAGGTACTGATATATAGAGGATACATATCATTACGATATCTTGACACATGCATTGCTTTAAGTACAACACACATTGCATCTAATATCGAAACATATCGGTAAATGTGTAACCTATCGATAATGAAAACACCGATCTCTGCGTATGGAAACTATCAACAGTATCGAACTTTAAGCTATCTATAAATTGATTACCACGTAAAATATCTCTCAACAATTTTACAACTAATTTAAATGCAATTTAAATCTATGGTAATTAGAGACACTACAGCAAAATTCAAAATCTTAAAGAAAATATCGATAAATATGAATAAACCCCAACTATCCATAAATGTGTAACCTATCGATAATACATACACCGATCTCTGCGTATGGAAACTATCAACAGTATCGAAATTTAAACTATCTAACAAATCGATTACCACGTAAAATATCTATAAACAATTTTATAACTAATTTAAATGCAATTTAAATCTATGATAATAAGAGACACTGCAGCATAATTCAAAATCTAAAAGAAAAGATCGATAAATATCGATATAGTTAACTTTTCCACCCCTACTCCCTATAGAGAGCTGTGATCCATTTTGATTTGAACTCTTGAAAACTTATGAGCACATCAAACTAAACAAATTGATGAACGTTCATTATCAGGGTCATCTGGGAGGTAAAGTGGCATAATTAGTTGACTGATCTCTGATCCATTTGAATTTATATTTATACCCCTTACAAATTACGAACGTTTTGCTTTTAGAGAGAAATGAAGTGGATTTAGAGATCATCAGGGTCAGATCAGGGAGACAAAGTGGGTGACAGAGGTTGCTGCTCTTGGCTCAATTTAAAATTTAACCTGTTTAAATTGTTGAGGCCAATGTATTTGCAAAGATAGTTTAGGGGTTTATTTTGGGATACATCATGTTGATGGGCTTAATGACTTGAGAGTGGAAATTGCCGTACCTTAATTATTGATAGTTTTTTAATGGCTCTGTGCTTATATATTTAATAATCACGCATTTCTCAAGCTCTTTAATCTGAGTTTTATTAAAAAAATAGCTATTAATCACTATTAGTAAACGGCATATTTTGCAAAATTAAATTGAAAAGATTTCCTTAATTTAAACTTGATGAAAAGAGTGAAGCGTTGAATTATTAATTATTATCTTTAAGTAATAAAAATACATTTCTTTGACATAATAATTCAATAATCAATAAAAATGCCTATAGAGTATTTCGCTAAATCAAAGACTTATATCTATGTTTAAAATATTATTGACTTCAGATTTCACAGGAGACAATCAAAAAGACTAATTTTAGAGTATAAAAACATAACCTTTTGATTAACTTGACATTTATTATCTTAGCCTTATCTCAGTCATCGGTTTACCTTCGCTATCATCCTCTCTCTCGATCTGTAAATATATTATTACAAAATCCCCGGCTAATTCAAGGTTCACCCTGACAAATTCGATCTTGTTTCCCTCTGCCCTCCCATTTATCTCTTTTCCAATTAAGTATTCAATCTAGCCAAAACCATTTTCTATGCTAATTCAGTAATCCGACCTGCCCCAAGCCCCGATTTCCATACGAACGATGCGCCAGTCTCCCAATTCGGTCACACCTCGTGCTCCAGTTTTGGACCACTTTTTCGCAATCCAATTTGTTCGCCCTTTCGCCCGTTCATCTTTCTGTGAGTCTCTAATTAATTTTCGATCAAATTAAAACGAAATTTGCTTTTATGCCCGTGTTTACAGGGAGTCTGAAGACAAAGGCAGAAGAAAGGCGGAAGGCCGGAGGAAAGGTGGAAGAAAAGAAAGACCACAAAGACCAGAGCATCTTATACACACATTAACATAATTAGGGCGCCTGCCCAATGGCTGGCCATTGAGAGATATAGCCAGAAAGACACGCACCTCAGAGCCGCGGCCATCAACACCACTCGAGTCAAATGCAAATGAGGCGACATCACTCAGCGGCCGAAAGCGAAATGTGCATCGTCAACACGGAGACCTAGAGCTGGCTAGAGCTGGCCAGAGCTGGCTATAGCTGGCAATTGCATAATAGAGCCAACCAAAGCCAAACACGACCTCATTTACAAAATCGCAAAACTTCGATCGGCGATACACGGGGCCAACTAGCAGACGAGCAGGTAAACTTGAAAGGTAACAACTCAGGGGATAAACAAATATTTTTCCTCCATCTCTTGCCAGCAATATACTTTGAAAAATATATGCCACAAGACCCAACTGCATATTGTACTTAATAAATTATTTTCCCAAAAGTTAGTTTCGCAAAAGCCTATATTTTATTTTTTATTTCACTTGCAACAATGTTCTTTAAGTGGCTTTGCCTCTACAACTTTTATAAAAAATCCATGCTGCCATATAACACTTTAATTATCTGAAATAACACTGGAACACCTGAGCTTAAGGTTTAGCCCATACTCCATAAATCAATACCTGCATAAACCTCAATATTTTTTCTACATTTTCCAGTTAAGCCTTCAGACAAACCTTCAATATATACGGCAAGCTTGTAAGGAGTAAATCATAATTTTAAATATGCAAACTCTTTTTTTATTTAGAGCAACATATTTACGGGTCTTGCAACAATGGGTTAAACCTTAAAGAACTCATATAATAAAAAAAATCCTTTAAATCCGTTGATCTTAATAAGTAAAATTGTATCCCTATTTTTTCAGTGCTTATATATAATATCAGCATGACGTATATGCACCGTTTAGCAATAAAACAACGCAAATTATAAAAAAAAAAACATTTAAGTTCATTGATCTTAATAAGTAAAATATTATACCTATTTTTCCAGTGCCTATATTAATATCTGCATGACGTATACGCACCGTGAGCCGCCATAATGGACCTAATGGAGCTGCTGCATCAGCTTTTGCTGAACGTTTTCGACATCTTCAAGATCTACCTGAAGTTCGCCATGATCACGCTGGTCATCTACTTCCTGGCCGAGTGGTACATCCTGCGGTATGGTGCCGAGATAGAGGCCGAGCTGGATGCCCACCTGGTGGACGGCGCCGAGCTGCGGCCGGAGTCCCCGGAGCGACCCGAATCGAACAGCACTCTGAGCAAGGTGTTCCGATTCGTGGTGAACTTTTTCATCCTATAGCGACTCAATAATATAAACTCGACAAGGTCAATCGACTAGCTGAATCGGCTGTGTGCTTTTCGCGGAATTGCAATTCGATTCAGCCAGCCACATCTCAAGGCCCCCGCCCCGTCAGGAGAATGTAACCACTTCTGATACAATCGAACCAGTTGCATTTATCAACAGAAAAAAATACAAAAAGGCAGTAAAGAAAAAAGAAACAAAGGCAAAAGCCACAGGGTAAACACAATCTTTATATGTAATAAACAATAACAATAAGGAGCCGTACAAAAACAAGTTGAACCGCTTTTTATTTCAGTAGGGTTTGCGGGGCGCAGGAGTCATGATTGTTAAAATTTTACATAGCATTTGGTTCTCTTGCTTAAGCAAATAAGAATGACTCAAAATCTGTTTGGGTGGGGTTTTCACGAATCTGGGCTAATTACACAGTTGGCAGTTTGCCAACAAAGGAAAAATCTCAAGAAATTGCATTGTAAACTTTGAAATTGCATTCCCGGAAAGACAACTTAAATTGAGGATACTAATGACTCTTTTAATAGACTTTTAATAGAATAGAAACCCTCTTTCCTTATCACCACATTTATCACAGTAGAGGTAAAAGTAATTTAAATAATTACAAAGAGTTTGTCAGGAGATGGGAATTATTCCAACAAGAGTGTTCATATACGTTATTGTCATATAATTATGGATTTATTTCGATGAGAGTTCTTTCTTCTTTTTTAATCTTAATATTTGATATTGTTAAGTGTTTATAGAGTTATTTATTTGCCAGAGGAAAGTCACAATTTTTGGTAATGAGTTTTAATTTAGAGTCGTAAACAAAGCCATTTCATGAAGTTCAATAACTTTTAAGGCTTATAAAAAAAATACAGCGCAGTAAAAGTTGACTTTTTATTAGAATATTTTATGATATTTTTAAAAGGTAAATAAAAAAGACAATGAAAACATCAATATTTTCTTACATTTATCCTAATTTTAGTAAATTTTCCGCATTTCCTTGGTCACTTAACAATTGACAAAGGCAGCATCTATTAAAAATTGTATTTGTACTTAATTCCCATTTTTATCAGTGAAACATTATGGGTTTCATATTCAGGAAATTGAAACATTTAAAATCATATTACATAGAAATATTAACGAATGTATGATCATAAAATAGCTTTTGAGACTATATGGTTTCCTAATTACATTTTGTAAAGTTACCCGGAGTAAAAAGTCGAGCAACTTTATTAATTTATGTTCATCCTTATATTCACCGCACTTCCTTGGCAATTTGGCATAGTTATCACGGACAGCCCCCCTCCTCAGTAAGTGCAATATTTTTTAACAAATTGCTCTCTTTATCAGCTGGCATAACTCGATCACAGCTCGGATCTATTGATCGCCGGACCGCCGTTGCCTGGCGGTGGTGGCTGCTTAGTGGACCAGTTAAGTAGTAGTTACAACACGTTGTGCCGACTCTGGTTTATTTTTGTTTTTCGGCTTATGCCGCCGTTGTTGGTGTTGTTGTTGGTGTGTGCTACCTGCAACAAATGTGGAATACCGGTTCAACAAACCGTTCGACCCACACAGGCACTCACACACCGCCAGCCGCCAACGCACACAGCTCCAGAGCCGGGCGACACGGTGCTCCCATTCTCATACACAGACAGAGAGGGGCACAGTCACACCGACAGCACAGGGCAACAAAGATATGCTTTTTAAAATGTAATAAAAATAGCTTTAATTGGGATTTTCCTTGTTAATTTCTTTGTATTTATTTGTGTATTCTATGATCACTAAAAGAGCCAAGAGCATCAACTCAGAAGCAAGTCAAACAGTTTCTACACAAAGCACTTTAAGATTAAGCTTTACTGCTTACTATTTTACTTAAATATGTCTCTAGTTTAGCTACACATTATATACATAAATTTATTTTTCAAGAGATACATAAAGTATCTGAAAGGCCTCAAAGTTTGTTGTCTGGTGTAACCAAAGGGGTCTCCAGGTTTGAATGTAACTAGATGCGAGATGTGAGGCACACGCCGTTAGCGATAAAGCACTCGACAATTCCGCATGCTACAGATACAGATACGAATACTACTTGAGATCTAAGCCTGGCTCTGTTCCAATTTGAATACCCAGACAGTGGCAGCCTAAGCGGCAAGTTGAGTTCAGTTCGCTTCAGTTGGGCTCAGTGCTTAAATTCAACTTTCACATACGGAACGAGCGCGCAGATGCAGTGCAGCATTATTACTATTAATGCTGCCGCTACTGCAATTGCACTGAGACAAAAAGGGGAACAGAAATCGTATCAATACGACTTTATTTATACCTAATACTATATATAATACTATACTTTAGTTAACCCATTTTAATTACTTAATAAAGTATATATGTCATATTGTTCTTCTATCCAAATTGAATAAATTAAGATACTTAGATCTTTGTTTCTAAGAACTAAACTTCAAATAATAATTTTATTTTATTTAATTCCTTAATGAAATATATATGTCATATTGTTCTACAAAAATTGAATAAATTAAGATATTTAGATCTTTGTTTCTAAGAACTAAACTTCAAATAATCCTTTTATTTAATTTAATTCCTTAATGAAATATTTATGTCATATTGTTCTTCTACTCAAATTAAATAAATTAAGATATTTAGATCTTTGTTTCTAAAGACTAAACATCAAATAATCTTTTTATTTATTTTGTTTACTTCAAAAACACTCAAAACAGTTCATGTCGAAGACAAGAAGCTGGTAGTGTAGCTGTTTCAGAAGGGAGCCTCCACTTCCTCATCAGTAAACCCCTTTCGAAATCCCTTCTGCAGATGTCCCTTGTTTGCTTTGGACTTTGTTCTGTTTTATATAGTTGTACTTTGTACGAACTATCGAACGTTGACAGCAATTTATCTTCGTCAAAGTGTTTAAATGACTGTCTATAATAAGTATACTTTAGTATATTCAGAAAAGGATGACAAGCAATTTTTTTCTCTGTATAAAGCTGCTATACTTTGTGACGTAATAGAGGCAGAGTTAGCTGCAGCTCGGCAGCTCGGCAGCGATATGCCATAAGCCGCTGCGAACGGGGCTTGATTGATTCCATTATGAAGAGAGCCGCGAAATGCTTTGCATTATTTTGCATTCAAATCGAATTTAGATCTGTGGGTTTTCGATCAATGGAATCCAGCTGGAAGTGCAGTCTTGACCAACTACTGTGGCCAGCATTTAATTGCCAAACGGAGCGAGGCACTCGAACGGACGGACAGACAAGCGAGCCAGCGGACGAGCGGACGAGCGAACCACGCGGCGTATGCGCAATAATTCATGAGGCGTTTAAATAATTTCTGTGTGTGTGACTAATGCGTTGGCAGATGGCTCGAGTTCGTTTGCTGCTTGGCCCAAAGCGCGGTTCATTAATTGAACTGTAACCGTAATTTGGTTGTGTTATTGTTACCATTATGTCATTGCGGTCAGCTGAGGAGGAAGGCAGAAGGAAAGGCATTTAAGGCACTAAAAATAAACAATGCACACAGGCATATTAATATTAGTTGGTAAATCGATAATGGAAACGATCAAGCTCGTTAAGTAATGGGAAAAGGCCACAAAAGGCAGGGATTTATAATCGTAAGTGGAAAATAATTAAAGGAAATATTACTTCCCATATAATGGTAATTACTTGATTATAAAGAGTAAAAGAAAGAGAGCTATTACTTTTAAAGTTAGGAAATTACGATTATTCGGTTACTAAGCTTTATAAAACAGAAAGTGTATAAAAGAAATAATAAAAAAATTAAAATATATTATACATATTAAATATAAATATAAATATAAATAAAAGAGTTTAAGATTATTTAAATACTTTATAAACTTAAAATAGCTCTGCTACTTTTATCTGAGACCACAATAAATACAAACTGACACAAAAACCGATTAATAGAAATGTCGAAAATATTTCTGGTAATTTTAACCTGGAAATAAATGTTTATTTCTATTATTCGATATTTAAATACAGACCACATATATTTATTCCCTAAATATTCTGATAACTAAATAAAGGGTTGGAACAATATTATAATTAATAATCCCAATAAAGCAAGCTTATTATTAAAGAGGATCGTAAAATATAGTCAATAAAATATCTCTAGTCTGCAGATATAGAATAAGTTATTGCCATAATATTTCTTTAAACGTTTTAATCAATATATTAAAAATAATATCTCTACTCTGCAGATATAGAATAAGTTATTGCCGTAATATCTCTCAATATATTATAACAATTAATCTAAAAATACAATAATATTATTCCCCCACAGCTCTGATAAGCCCATACTAATATCTGTTACATTTTCCCAATATTTTGCAAGAAGCCGAGCAAAAGGTCTGAAAAAAATCTTAATCAATAAACCTGTTAAGCACGATTACCAAGCAACGCAGCTCAAGCTCAAAATGCAGAGCAAAGTCAGCAAAGGCAAAAGCAAAGGCAAAGGCAAAGTCAGGCAAAATCAGCAAAGCCAGCAAAGACACTCGCTGCGATTGCAGAATGCTGGCAAAAGCAAGGCGAGAAAAGCTCGGCTGGGAGAGGGTCTCCGCCTGTCCGGGGCTCTGGCTCTCCGGATCTGAGGCTCTCCGGGTCTGAGGCTCTCCGGAGATTTCTCTGCTCTCTCGGCGGCTGCTGTCGTCGGTGACAACGTGCTGCGCATGCGCAAGGCGGCTCGGCGGCTCGGCAGCGGTTGGCGTCGTCGAAGCGGCAATAAACCCGTTTTCAGAGGCGCAGACGGACCAAAATTAGCGAGCGTCGAGCCGAGGAGCTTTTGTGGGGAATAGCAAAGCAAAGACAAAGACACTCCGCAAAGCCAAAAGACAGAGCCAGCTTGTGCCAACTGCTGCGAGTTGCGAGTTGGCCAATACACGATCTGCAATTTCAGTCTGCAAGCGGTCAGCCAGGTGAACGGCAGCCAGCACACCCGGGCACTGAGTGAGTGGGCGTGGCGATGCGAGCCGATCGGTGCATATATAAATAAACATACACACATATGGACGGCGGGCATCTCTCTGTGCGTGAGAGAGTTGGACAAATTATATAAAAGTGATCGGAATATATGGAAAAACACGGAAAATCAAAACAAATATCCCAAACCAAGTGCCTTTCCAGTGTCCTAGCTATAAAAGTGAACGGAACGCATAGAATATCCACCTCTAAGGTCTTTTTTGTGGATTAAATCAAAATAACCGCAAAGGCAGTTACAAAATCAGCCAAACAACGATAAAAATTTCCACAAGTGCACTAACACAGGCGCACTCGCTCGCAAAACACACACACAGCCAAAGAAAACTGCAGCAACTCAATACAAGTGCAAAAAACCCCATTAAGAAAAAGGAAAAACATAAATGACTTTTGCCTTTGTGTGATTTTGCGTGTGAGATCGCCTGAGCTTGTGTGAGTGCCAACTCTTTGAGGCTAAATCTTTATTGTTCATTTAGGAAACACATTAAATCTGCACAGAAATCAGCTGGACAAATTCGGAAAAAGTCATAAAACGAAGGCGAAAAAGTTAAGCCCCTTTGTGGATTATACAAAGCCAAGACCGCACAAAGGTAAGACCGAAATTTGCATTAAGTTTAGTTAGTTTATCTGCAAGTCAAAAACCTCTCCTCTATATATGGTGTATAACGCCTCCTACAAGCCCTTGTCCCTTTTACTGGGCTACAGGGTAACAAATTGTTTTTATAATTAATTAAAAAATTAATTTGTATTGTAGTAAAATTACCCTAACTTATTGTAAAGAGAGAAATATTGTGGAGTCTGAAGATAACATATAATTAATACATAAATATATAAAATATAATTTAAAAACTAGCCCATGCGTTTTAAATTTTAAATAAACTCTTTTTATATCTTTCAAGTTGTTAAATGTATTTTAATTGATGCTAATTATGATATTATGATTAAATTCGCTTTTAGCCTTACTTAAACATTTTCAAATCATATTTTATCGAATTGTTAAGCATAAACTTGTATTTAATACAACGATTTTATTAAACAAGTGTAGCATAGTTGAGGAACTATACATTTATTGCCCCTATTTATTCGATGGTAATTGATAATAATTAAAAATGTAATCTTGTCATATAAAGGGCTGAAATAAAATTTAATCTTGTTATATAAAGAGCTTAAACCTCATAAAATCCTTAACCATTTAAAAAGGAATAAATATATTTGAAGTAAGAAAAGTATTTAACCAGAGATAAAGTCAGATTTGTAGCGAAATTTTTGCCGTGTACCACAATGGCCACCGCTCATGGCCAAAAGAGCGTTTTGCAAACACAAAAATGATCTCAGGCGTTGCTAATTATTTCTCTGCGCCTTGTATATAGTTGGCCCAAACCGCTCCCCCGCCCTCCGGTCTCTGCAGTTACAGTTTCTATCGGCGGCTGGGCGAAGAGGTGTTCAAATTGTCTGCGCATCTTCAGCGAACAACACCGCTAACCAACACCGAGGCATCGGCGAATATGGCCAACATAACTGAGCCGAGATTTTACTTTCATCATCAGCAGCAGCAACAAGCAACAAATGAAATTTTGAAATTTTACTTTCATCCATCTCGCGGCTGAAACGTTTTATTTGGGCGCTTTTCACTCTCCATTTCGTTGCTGGCAGTTTTCCACAATTAAGAAATTTAACAATAATATCTGCTTAAGTGTCCCAGGGCGGCGGTAGAAGTTAAATAATAATTTCTGTTTGCTCTCTCGGGTGTCCGTCCGGGAGCTGAACTCCATAGGAGTTCAGGTCAGAGTCTGAAAGTTGGCCAACCGGAATGGACGATTAAACCTATTTGCAGACGAGCTTTGGTAAATGCAAACAAAAAGTAAAAACAGCACAACTTAAAAATAAAACAAACACAAATTGAATTTGATTTAAGTGCGGACAAAAAGGAAACTCGGGTTTCTCCAGCCGCCAACGAATCGGAGACATGAAGATGGTGTCTTCAGGTGCAAAAAACTGAGAAAAGCTCCTCTTGTTAATGCCAGATTTAGGTTACAAAAATTATAAAAATATAGCAATTAAAAGTGGGAGAAATTTCCTTTATAAAAATATGATAGTTGACAGAAAATATGAAAAATATATAACCGAAAATACTTAAATTAAGTGTTATGAGTTCAAAAATTCTGGTAAATGTAATGCTTGTTACTTTCCTGAGTTTAGTTTAATAGTTATAAAGAGTCTTTCGGAAAGTAAACATCTTTTAAGTTCTGAAATAATTTTGTACCTAATAAATATTTATCAAGGCTTCTTAGAAAAAGACCAAAAGAAATAGTTCCCATTTGTCAGCCGGCAACTTAATTAATTCAAAGATCGTACGCACTTGGAAAGCCCAAAAAAATCCAAATTCAACAGCAAAATGCGGAGTCTTTCCCAGAAATGTTTTTAATATTTATCAAGGCTTCTCAGAAGTATACTAAATACTTAAACAAAGTAAATTATTTCCGTTAGCCAAGCAGCAAATAAATAAACTAAAGAAACACTTATTTATTAATTAGTTTTTATTAAGACAAGTTATGCTCCACTGAACTTAATTAAGTCTTCGAGAACTGGCTTCCCCTTCCTGTGAACTAGTAACCTGAGTCAGCCAATTATTAATTCATAAATTCATAAATTCATAAACTAAACGACTATTAGGGCAGGCCAACTATAAAACTAACTGAGCCGTAAAAAGTTTACACATTTTTGGTTGTGAAGTTCCCCGATTTTTGTGGCAGCAATAAGCCGCAGAAAGGCGACCTTGAAAGTACCAAGAGCCAAGATCTCATAACACCTGAGGAGATGCTAATTTCTTACGACAACTAGCCACTTGAATTGGCCATCTGGCCAAGAGCCAAGAGGGATGATGGCAGAGCGAAAAGGCGGCTAAAAAGTTGTCGTTGACTTCTGTTTCTATCCAGCAACCGGATTGGCTTCGGAGGTACCCGGTCGGGTTATAAATTTCGATCAAGAAACCCGTCGCTGACGTCGAAGAAATTTATACGAAAAATATGCACAAACAAGACGTAAACGAAAACGAGAGTTCGTCTGGTTTGTGGCCATGATGCATCTAACAACGAATTAATGCAAAATTATAAAACTTTAATTTAATTGCTCATTGTGTCTGTGTGTGGGGGGGACCTTCAGGGCTTTTGATTCTAGGCGCCTTTTATTGTTTAAAAAATCCATTCAAACTCACAGATTCGCTGAAAACAGATGGAAAAATTTGCAAAATTTCAAGGAAAAGCCTCCGACAACTTAATATTAGATGCTAATGTTCTACTAAAAAATCATATAAATTTTAAGGCCCCCCTAGACGAATTAAGATGGAGTTTCCTAAACCAGATCCAAATTTTATTGTTATCTCATTATTGTGTTTCCGTTTATTGTTATTATCTGGCTTTATTTGTGTGTTTCTGTTTGCTGCAGTCGGAAGATCCATCAATTAATTACAAAACAAAGGCATAAAAAATAACAACGGCCACAACTTGCCGGTATTTGTCATCGTGCTTAGCCTTGAATTTGAACTTGGCCAAGAGACAATAAGGCCTGGCCTGCTAGGCACATCGACGCGGCTCGAATCGACATTTCGAGGCATCATTTATTGCCTCGACTCTCCGATTTCTCCGTGGGCTGTAAGCGAATTAATAAGTTCATATTTCATTTCATTTATGAACACTGCTCTGCACTAAATCTGAGACTCTAAACAAAAAGCGGAGCCATAAATTAGCTTTGTTTAGCACACGGCAATTTATCACCAATGCCCCAAGACACCTGATGGCTGGCCTGACCTTAACTTTCAGGCCCAGACTTGGCGATGGAAATGGAAATGGGCATCTGTGCACACGAAAGGGAAAAACTGAACAGAAGTTGATGGATGTGGCAGGTGTCAGTAATCGTGTGTGGGTTTTCAGGTACTCATGACACGAGAATATTTGCATTATTTTGACGAGCTTCGAGAATTTGTATAAAAGTGCTGAGTAGCTTCTAAGACGTGCTTCCCTGCGAAGGTATTGAATTTTGGCAGTAATTCTATAGAAACAAATACTAAATGAATGTGGCTGGTTAACAGAGAGTACAGGAAAATAATAGATCTCCAAACTAAATGGATATATATAGAAAAACAATGAAATATAAAAGCAAACTTGTTCAAGCTAAAATGCAAAATAGTTGTGAAATTTATAGAATTTTAGTTTTATATATTTACTAATAATGGCTATAGAAATACAAATTAAAATTAAATTAAAATTAAAATACATCTTAAAGGAGTCCTTAGAAATATATGTCTCGAAGAACATTTTATTCTGAGACAATAATTTTGTATTATAAGACAATCAATTAAACCAATTGTCTTAATAAATAATACATAATCAAAAGCATACAAAAGCATTAATAAGAATTATTAAGAATGAGAGATGTACAAGTAACTTACTTTTTCTTTGTAAGAAAACCTGTTTAAAGCTTAAAACTCACTTGAAAGAGACGCTAAGTAATAACAATTGAACAAGAAACGCAATTAACTAAAGATAACAACAATAAGCTCAGAAGAACAATTCCAAATCTCTGCCATTTCCAACCCTTGACATTTCGATTGAGGCACTCATTTCCATCAAAATTGTTATCTCTGTCGCAACAGAAACCATTATCATATTTACTCGGATATTTATCTCCGCACTCGACCCACTCACTCCCGCGAAATGTCAAAAAGACAAACAGAATGGCAAACACTCAATAGGACTGGCTGGCTGGCTGGGGAGACATCAAGTCAAATCCAATCAAATCACCACTTAAAATGCACGACACACTTTCTGGTAAAACAACGAGGCGCAGGCACAAAACTGGGTGTGAGCGGCTTTGAATCTTTGAACCCATGGACTCGAATTGTGCCAGGCATAAGCGGAGGAGGAGCTTCCTCGCCAATCCAAATTGCCCATCAAGTATACGCCCCGTGCGCCGGCCCAAGGAGACGCCGTGCCGAACAATGCACAATAAAAGTGCTTTTCGGGAGAGAAACAAATTGCACTGGCTGGCCACTCGACTGCCAAATTACAATGCTCCAATGATCTTTTCCGAGCCAAGCGTTTTGCATTTAATTTTTCAACGCTGAAACGCATTGCGAAAGGAAAGTTTTCTCGTTCGCTTTTCAATTTGTTATAGTTATTATGCGTTGTGTTTATTATGTGGCCACAGTATTTATTTATGTGCTGCCGCTGCCACCCTTTCAATTTCGCCCAGCCGATGGCGATCGCTCTCCTTACGTAAGTGAGGCCACCAACCGAAAACCAAAGTGACATTGAAGGCTGCCAAAGCTAATTATGCAATTACCCGACACCCGACACCCGACGCCCGAGAGACGGAAATCGGAAAGTGAAGCTGATTAAGGCTCTGTACACAATGAGTGTAGAGTGTGGTGTGTGTAGTGTGTGCGCAAATGAACACCGATTTTATTTAGTTAATTGATCGCTTAGCAGTGAATGTTTAGTTTGGGCGAATCGAGCGATCAGAAAGCCACGCAAAATTCAAGATAATAACTTCATTAAAGTCTGATTTAAAGTCGATTTTATCTTTAGCAAAAAAACACAAATTAGACATTGCCAAAAGATGGTTTATAAATATAAATATTACACCCAAAGTTTGTTTCATTTTATACATCTCATTTTCATAGTTTACCTTTTGTGTATAAATTGTTCTAAAATAAAATGAATTTTCTTATAACATAATGATGATTTTTCGTTATAACTAGGTTTAATAGCAGTACTCGAATATAACTTTATTACAGTACTGTGTTTTATTTAATCTTTAATGTTTTTTATATCATTATAAATATTACCTCAAGGAACCTACAATCTTATGAGATTTTATTATAGTTTGGAGGTTGTTCCTCTTTGGAATGAATTTGTTTTAAGTCTGAGAATCTATTGCCTTATTACTAGTATTTAAAGTTCTGCTATTTAATTTACATTTTGGCCTAGAACTAAACATTTCACTGATTTCGATTAGCGACAACTCCAAGAAAACAAAATCGGAAAACATACCAATTTAAGAATTACAACTAAGATCACTTTCTACAACCAAATTGGGAAAGAATGCATTTCTGCATGAGGCAGTTCCCCCCAATTTACCTCGCCTCTATTTGAGCCAACTCTCCCCCGACTTTAATGACAAGCACGAAGAGAGTAGCGTTAATCGCGGAACGTGGCTCGAATATTAAGACCATAACCAAAATCCAGAACTCTGAGGCTCACAACTCAATTGGAAGCCGTCAAAGGGGCAGAGAATGCCGAAGAGGTTTCTTTTGTTTTTTTTGGAAGCGTTCAACGACTTCGACAGAACATAAATCTTCCACGGAGGTGTGTGGGGTGTGTCCGACGAACCCATTAAAACTCAACACTTTACATAATATTTTGTACATTCTTTTTTAGTTAGCCGGAGGAGGTTAGAGCCAAAAACCAGAGAACTGAAGCCGACAAGATGAGAAGAGCCAAAGGCTGGCTGTTAATGACAGCAACAGGTGAGTGTGAACCGGAGGACACTGGTCCAAACCAAAAAAAAAAATGCTTAAGCCTTGAAATCGAACCGGACCGTGACATAATACCCATCCTGGCCGGGTTATGCAATTTGTTGGCTGCCGCGAAGCTTTAAATTAATTAAGATTCCGTTTCCCTTTCGACGCAGTGCTGCTACTGAGCCTGTTGGCCTCCACAGACGCCGCCCTGCCCTTCAAGAAGGTGTCCATTGCCAAGACGCCCGCCTCTACCAGCAGCACCACCAGCACCTCAACGACGCCAGAGCCCGCAGGCGTCGACGAGGAGGAACAGGAGGAGGAGCAGCCCCTGCCCACCAGCGAGGGCGGCGACAGCAACAAGGTGAGAAATGGATTCAGCGAGACGCCCACATGTAGTGCTCACTTGGCTCAAACCCTTCTTTCCAGTCGGACAATGCGACTCTGTCGAAGAACTCCAAGCTGACGGGCATCCCGCAAATCGACTACATCTGGGATCCCAATCTTCCCAGGGAGCTGAGGGGGTAAGAAACCCAAGTTCAAGCAATATCAAGTGCTTGAAAATAAAACTTAATTCAGAAAATAAGAAATATATAAACTAACAGAAGGTTAAAAGTAACCTAAAGTTATCTGGAATATTAAAGAATATATTCTGACAGAAATAACGAAACTAACTTCCCTCGATTCCTTCGCAGCTACAACCTGTCCAGTTATCCCTTCCTGTCCACCGTGCCACCCATGGACGAGATCCACTTTAAGTGCGAGGGCCTGCACGATGGCTTCTATGCCTCCATCGAGTACAAGTGCCAGGTAAGCGGCGTGACCTTGTCTGGCCCAAAGGCGACGTAACACCATTCGTCGCCAGACCTAGACCCAACCAGACCAAACCAAGCCCAGTCCCGGCCAGACCCAACCCTATGTGCATGTCCAGCAATTTCTCTTTTTCGTCTGCCGACGTGACGCCAAAAAAAGAAATAAATAAAAAACTTGTTTGCGCCTCGATCTTGACCCCAAAAGCGGGCAAAGAGAAGCGCTAAGCGATGTCTAACAGAGCGGATTAGTTATGGCCAAAATGTGATTAACCAGAGTTCGGGCTCGTTGCAGATCTACCACCACTGCGTCTACGGCATCAGGCACGACTTTCTGTGCGCCAACTTCACGGCCTTCGACCAGCGCACCTTCATCTGCCACTTCGCCTCCGACGTGGACTGCGAGGGATCCCAGAAATACTGGAACAGGTAAGAGCTCCCCGGGGAAACCCCCTCATACAGCTTATTCAATAAATACTATTATACTCGCTGTAGCAAACAGAAGTAGAGGATCGAACTCTTCCATTTTATAATGATTTAAGTTATAGGCTTGGAGAATTAAACTTAAAACAGTTTTATATTGCTATTTAATATTTTATATAATCCGAGAATCGTAATTATTTATATTAACAAACACATTTCAATATAATTTGTTATAAAAAGAAGCAGAATTCCCATAAACATTTAACCTGTCTTCTAACCTTTACCTTTATTTATATTAACAAACAAATTTCAATATAATTTGTTATAAAATAATGTAGAATTCTCATAGACATTTAACGTATCCTCTAACCCTTACTCCGTAGAAACGATGAGCTGTACATGGCCACTACCACCACATCCACCAGCACCACCACTACGGAACCGCCACCCACCCAACCCTCGGCCCCACGTCGTCGACCCCAGAGACCGCAGCGCCCGCTGAGGCGACCCTACAACCGCAGGCCCATCGACGACTACTACTACGAGGAGCAGGATCAGTACGACGATGACTACTACGAGGAGCGCCCCATTAGGCGGCACAAGCCGCGACCGCGCCAGAGAAAGCCCCAAGTGGAGTTGGACTACGACGACGAGTACGAGGAGAAGCGAGCGGAGGCAGAGAAGCCGAATAGGCGCAATAGGAATCGCTACCGGGACGAGGAGGAGACCCAGGAGGAGGACTACGATGAGCGGCCCAACAAGAGGCAAAGAGGTAAATCTACTCCGGGTCCAGCGGGCCGGAAGGTGTCGCCGAGGAAGCCAGGACGCGTGGAGGAGCGACGCAGCTTCAACGACGACCGTCCGCTGAACAGGCGGCGCCTTGAAAAGCAGAGGACCACCCCATCATCCGCCTTGGATGAGCTGGATGAGTACGAGAAGCCGTACGGGGGAGTGGATCAAGAGGAGGCGGCCGAAGAGCAGACGCCACAGAAGGTGAAGACGACCCCGAAGCCACTGACTGAATTTATCACGCCCAAGGCGGCAGCTGCCTCTGTCTATGCTCGTCCCCGGGCTCCTCCGAGGATAGCGCGTCCTGTGCCCATCAACGAGAAGAAGAAGTACTCGTATCCGGTGCAAAAAGGCACAGCCACCACCCAAGCACCGTCCAGCAGTGACCAGGAGGAGGATTACCTCGAAGAGCAGGCGGAGGAGGACTACGAACCACCGCCAGCAAGAAACATTCCCAGAAGACGCACCCCGGCACCGCGAGCGGAGCTGAAGCCCACGAGAAACACTCTGCGGAAGCCAGTGACGGATAAGAAGCCGCTCGAGGAGGATTACTTCGAGCCCGCGGAGCACCAGGAGCCCCTAAGGAAGCGCAAGCGTCCTCTGGCTCCCAGATCCCGGGCCCCAGCAGCAGATGTGGACTTCGAGGATGAGGATTACGAGGAGAGTCCAGCGCCCGTTTCCACAGCCGCTCCGGCGCGGAACCAGAGACTGAGGAGCAAGACTACCACCACCAGGAGGCCAACAGCGCCACCGCGACCTCGCCAGCCGATCGTGGAGGAGGAAGATGACTTGGAGCAGCAGCAGCAGCCAGTGGAGCACATCGAGGAGGAGGCACCGGCGCCCAGGGCGCGAGTCAACTCACTCCACGCACGAACCGCTGGCATTGGAAAGTCGCAGCGTCCCTCATCGGTACGTGTGGTCAAGCGACCCTTCCTGCCCTCCAGGGGCGGCAGTCCCTACCTGCCCCGTGGCCTTCAGCCGGTGGGTGTGGCATTGAAACCACTGCCCACCACGGATAGCACGCCCATCGACATGGGCTCGACCATATCCGGGGTGCGACTGCTCGAGCACGGCGCTCCCTTGCTGCGGGGAAGACCCGACAGCGACGAAGACGACGACGAGGTGGAGCCACCTCCGTCTCCCAGTCCGCCGAGGACCACTCTCCCGCCGCGCAGTGCTCTGCCGGCCACGTCGAAGCGAGTGGAGCAGCCACCTCCCAAGTTAAATCTCGACGAGCTCTACGAGAACGACTACGATGTGACGCTGAACGATGCACTCGATCCCACTCTGAAACCGCTCTCGCCCCAGCATCCGCATACCAATACGCATCCACATCCGCATCAGCTTCCATACCAGCAGCAGCAGCAGCCACAGCAGCAGCAGCGGCAGTATGCCAGTGCCTACAATCCATTCGCCTATCAGTCAGCAGCGTATCAATCACCAACATCCGCTTCAGCATCCGCACCTGCATCCGCATCCGCTTCACAATCGCAGCCAGCGAACTATCATAGTGATTCCTATTTCTCGTCGACAGATATACGCCGGCGGGCCATTGTCCCGGCGCAAGCCGCGCGTCCACATCGACACGAATACTCTGCTGCCGGAGGAGCAGGCGGCGGAGGAGCGTCCGGAGTGAGCCGGAACTACCAGCCGGCGGCGGGCGGACGGATTGCCCAGCATTTCTACGACGACTTTGCCTACTAAATAGTTCGCGTGTAATAAGGTGAGATCTCTGCTCTGCGACCAAACAGCCCGAAACCCTAATAAAGAGTGTCCCCTTTCTTCTTTCCAGTTTCTTCAGCTGTAAATAAGTTTTCCCCAAACACACAAGGAGAGTCCCTTTCGGTGCACGGCTCCTGCAACTTCTTAAACAAATCTGTCTCTACCTTTAGTTGTTTAGCCGCAAAAACCTACTCGTAATTCAAGAAGGTTCGGGACATTATTGGCTTTCAACTGCTGAAAAGCAACAACACCATTCTTTAATTCTCTATTCTAATAACATCCCCTAGATTGCTGCAAAATTAAAGGAATATTTAACTCTCAGTTCTAGATAAAGCTTTTTTTCGACCTAACATAAGTTACTTTTCACAGCCTAGAGCTCGTCATGTCCTGAACCTTACAAATTAATATATACGTTGTATAATACTCAAATGTCGTGATAGTAGCAGCTTGCGAATTTGTCTGCTAGCTCGTATCTACTAGTTTATAAAACAAACTAACAGCCTCCTCCTCCACGTTTATCTCCGCTAAATCAAGAAACAAAAGCATAAACAAATTCACCGAACAGAGGAAACCTTAATTTAAAATTGTAATTTGCAAACAAATTGTCTGTAATATTTAAGCAGTGTCCGGAGATCGACAGATCCAAGACTTAAGTCGGAGTGCATATAACATAAAACAAACAAAAACTGAAATAAATATATAAAACCTATTTAAGCTTACCTTGGATAAATGCTGGTAATGCTCTAGTCTTTGTTGGATTGCAGACAGACCTTTAGGTTCTCCGTTTCCTCCTCCAAATGGTCAAGTTTCTTCATTAAAATTATCTAAAAAAGAGACGCAAAGCAATACAGAGGGTTTGTTGAGTTGGCGAATTCAGAAAAATGTTGAAAAATGTTCACCTTAGCTGCAGAGACGATTTCCGTTGCCACTCTGAGAGGCATATGCTCCACAGATTGAACCAACTGCATGGGTCTTATTTTGGCTACATCCTCAATGCCTCTGAATCCAGCTGCATACAGTTGCTTGGCTCGATTCTGGATAAATAAAATAATAAATGCTTATTAATAATCAGTTTGAAAAATTATTGTTTCCTTCTCACAATTTTAACGCCCGGCAGTTCCATCAGAGGCTCCAATTCCAAAGTGCCACATCTGTCCATTTTGTGTAGGATACGCTCGAACAAGGGCTTGTAGCACCAAAACTCCTCCAGCTCCTCGCACAGACGGACAATGGCGCTGGAGGCGGCGATCGATTGGCTGATCAGATGCTGCAGAGTTCCACGCTCAACGTTGTACTTGCTGGCCACACTGGGCATCGGCAGGAGGTCAAGGATATCGGACAGGATGAGCACCTTGTACAGCCGATTCAGCTGGAGAGACAGTGGTCCTTGGACCGACTGCGTCTTAAATAGCCTGGCTGCATGGGCTTCGGTGAATCCCAGCTGCTTAAACAGAGCCTGCGACTCGGTTGGAAGCGAGGTGTAGACTCGAAAAAGAACGCTTGCATCTGCTGGGAACAGCTCATCGCCACGTTCGTTGGAATTAAAGCTCACGATTAGGTACAGAAGATGACAATAATTCGACAGGATGAGCTGCTGTTGTGCCTGCCGCAACTCCTTGTGGATGGCATTGGCCCGCTTGTAATCAATGCCCGCCTTGAAGGCAGCTCGTCCAATGTTGGTCAACTTAAATCGGGTGGATTGACCGATGAGTAGTCGCCGGTCGCCAGCAGGTCGAGAAGCAGTTTGATTGACATCCTGTGTGGTTATGATCTCCGAACAGTTGATCTTCGACTTGTTCGGTGGATCAGTGACTTGCAGTACTTTGTTCTTGAACATCTCGCGCAAAATGCGGAGCACTATCTCGTCTACGGCCACCTCCAGGGCGCTGGCCTGCACAGATAACAAAGTGCTGTTCACCAGGCGATTCAAATCCCGACGACACTCCGCCAGATTCAGGCCAATAACGCTAAGAATCAGAGACTGAAAGTATTTTAAATTATATGTCGTTAGTTTTAACATTACGATTCATTAAGATAACTAAAAAATTTTAGTTTAAATAAACAACACAGCCGTTGAATGCTTCACAGAATTTACTTTTAATTGGACTTGCAAAGTAGAGAACATTAATATTAATCTCAAGAAGACAAGCCGCTACCTTTACCTTAAACATATATCTGGGCAAATTAATGGAGATTATCTCTGTAAGGTAATTGAACCAGAAGCCCCACAGTTCGTGGAAATTCGCAAATGAGTGGAGCCCCAATATGAAAGACCTTTCGCTTAAACATGTTAAGGATTATAAGGACGACGCATTGGATAACTGACCGTATTAACTTCAGTTGGTGCTGGTCTTGTCCACTTTCCCTGTCATCTGGTACCTGGTTGTACCAAGACCAAAGTCAATTCAATGCATTTTTTACTGAAATCATTTTTTTTGCCTA
The DNA here is from genome assembly GCA_008042775.1 of Drosophila pectinifera. NCBI lineage: Eukaryota > Metazoa > Arthropoda > Insecta > Diptera > Drosophilidae > Drosophila > Drosophila pectinifera. Next base: position 36,720 of record VNKC01004584.1, on the reverse strand, counting down.
GTCAGCAGTGTCAACCGTCCGAGTTTTCCTGGAAATTGGCAGGTAAGCGGAAATCTGAACCGACTGCATTATTGAACCGAAACCTAAACCCTAAATTTTGCCATAAAAAATAGCTCTTAAATTACCAGACATCTTCCCTACTTATAAAAGGCTGCCAAACTCAACTAATTACTTCTGTTTGTGACAAGAAGGCGTAAGTGAAAGTGCTGTGAACAAAATAACCAGAAGGTACAAACGGAAGAAGAATTTTCATTTGTAATCACAAAATTAAGAAATTGTTTTTTACTCTATTTTAAAAAAATATTCTATTCGGAGCTAGCAAATAACAGGCTACCGTTTTTGGTTGTTTAAAAATTTGATCTCTTAATAGGACCACAATTGAGCAAAGAATAATAGATGAACTGAACTACATTTAAGTGTTCTGACTTCGGTCAACGATTGCCAGTGTTTTTTGTGATTGTGAACAAAGTAAAAACAAAGTAAAAGAATCAGAATCGCTCTTTAAAACTTTGTAAGAAACGAGCGCAAAGACAAAAACAAAGTGTTTTATTTAGACAGGGAGCAAGCTCGAACGTTTTTCTCTGATATCTTGGTGCCTAGGTCACAAGGAAAAAAAAAACTTTCTTATTTGCAATATCTTAACAAAATATAAATAATATTAAATGATATATTTAACACTCACCTGAAGTCCAACCGCTTCCTGCTGGTCCAACGAACTTAGAGCCTTGTCCATGGGCGAGAACAGCATCTGGCCGACCTGCAGGTTATCCTTGCTCTGAGCAATCAGAATGCTCTCACCCGCCTCGCCGAGTCCAGCGCGTCCAGCGCGACCCACCATTTGTTTGTACTTGCACAGAGTCATAAAGTCTTGGCCCACGTAAGGGGCCCGTATAATCACCCGCTTGGCCGGGAGGTTAACACCCGCCGCCAGTGTGGAAGTGCAGCAGATGACAGTCACCACTCCGAAGCGGTAGGCCGTCTCGATGTACTTCCGCTCGTCAGTTGTCAGGCCAGAGTGGTGGTAGGCGATGCCGTAGGGCAATGTCTTGGCCAGAACCGGGCTGAGGATGCCGCACATCTTGTCCAAGGCATCCATCAGGTCGACTTTTTCGCTGCGTCGATGCTCGAAGAACTTTTGCTTAGGCACAATGCGGCTGAGGAGTAAAGCCACATTCTCGCAGTTCTTGCGACTGGGACAAAAGACTAAACAACAATGTTCCGGGGCACATTCGCTGATCAATCCAGCTAGGTGATCAGGATCTGCCTTTTTCACAGCATCGCTATACTGCAAGTAGAGTCAAACAATTCAATAGTAAGTTAATTCCAAGTCCTAGTGAATCCGATGATTTAAAATTGAAATTCTGCTCACGGGGTAGTTAACAGTGCGACTGGGTACGAAGATCTCCTCCAGCGTTTGACCAGCTGAGTTGATTTCCAACAAATCCGAGCCGCACTTAATGTACTCCTTCAGTTCCACAGGTCGAAAGCCTCTTGTGTAGACATCTGCATTCAGAAAGGAAGATATTTCGCTGAGATTGCCTATCGTTGCACTCATTCCCACTATTTGAATGTTGGCTGCAAGGAAAAAACCTCATAAATATCATCATAATTGTAACCCGTTGATAACTTGCCATTCAAGAACATCACCTTGGTGAGGAATGCCTCTAAGGTGGCTCCCCGTCCCCGCTCGCCAATCAAATGCAGTTCGTCCACCACCACCAGGCCAATCTCATGCGGCCGCTGCACATCTATCAGGCTGTCCATAAGAACGGCTCCCTTTTCAATGGAAGCGATGAACAGGCTGCGCCTCTTGCGGCGGGGCTGAGGCGGACATTTGCCCTTTCCCGCCGTGTACTCCTCCACAATGAAGTCCAGGTTGATGGCGAACGGCGACATGGCGCTGACCTTCTCCTGAACAATCGACACATATGGCAAAATGAACAGAACATTACGTTCATAGCAGAGCAGCTCGCGCAGCATGAGAATCTCTGCGACTAGGGTTTTCCCCCCGCTAGTGGGCAACGCGTAGATCAGATTCTTCCGCTGCCTGATAGCAGGTAGATTCAGGCACTCGTCCTGCCACTCTAGAGGATAAAAAACGAAACAGAAGATTCTCAGAAATAGGAATATTTATGGGTTATTATTTTTCCTTACCGTACAAACTCTTGATGCCCTTGTGCTCTAATATCATCTTCTTCACCTTATCGGGCAGGCCATAGAACTCGCCCTTGCTGGGAAAGATGTCCTTGACTTGGTTATCCTTCTCGAATTCGGCAAAGGCCTGCGACTCCCAGTTTACTGAGTCGAGTAAGGAGCGATTCTTCAGCTCTTCGCATGTCTCGTACTGCGTGCCTTGCACTATGCCCTCTAGAACCGACTTGGAAATAAAGGACGTGGACTCATCGTTCTTCGCCGACGACTGATTAGGCTTCTCCGGTGTCCGGGGCACTTTGAAGGCTACCGCGTCCAGGAAGAGTTGAGTATTCTGCTGCAGCGGCTCACTGAAATCTTCTGCTCCGTGGAATATGTCCTCCATTTCCGCCACGCTCAGGTCGTTTAGGTTGATTTTTTTAAACACCTCATTGGCGTCCGCTTCGTCGTAAAGATCAATTTGACGTTCATGATCTGCAGGAGCCCGGGTTCCCGCGGATTCCAGCTTCTGTGTTAGAGAGGGAAAGGAAGTGTTGCCGAATAGGCCGTCTTCCGACGCCGCACTCTTGTTGTTTTTGTTCCTGTTGCTGCTTGTCTGTGCTTGCGTCCCGAAGAGCTCCTCGCTGCGCCCGCTGAGCAAATCCTCCAGCTTCGCGTTTGAAAAGAAGCTCTCATCCTCGCTGTCGGGCCAGAAGAGGCCCTCGGTGCATTGGCGCTTGGCATTGCTATCTTCTCGACCCGGAAGCTCCTCTGTCAGGTCTAAAGCCCTTTTTTTGCAAATTGTTGGGAAATTGTTTTTATTCTCCTGAATCGACATTTGGCGCTCAAAAGTGCAACCGTTGCAGAAAAGTGACAAAATACCAACAACTTACCATGCACTAAGGAGAAGGTGTAACAAGTGAAATAGAATCTTATCCAAGTTCTCTACCAGCGTGTTGCATTTATTCATGAAATAAATATAACCTCCTTGTATGCAACACAGAATTCATGCATTGTATTAATAGAGATGCAAGAGTATTTGTAATTAGCTGTTATTAGTTTTCCTTCACCTGGGCAACATCTCCCGACAACAGTCCAAAAGGATATCTGCTATATATTTTCATTAAATTTGTCTGTTATAGCTTCAATTGGCGTTAATTGTTGTCCCTAATTCATTAAATGAATGCATCAATTTGATTAGGCATAAATATTGTATGAGAGGCGTAAATCTGGGTATTAATCAACAGGTTAAAACTCTGAAATCCTACAGGTGCTTTTAGCAACGCGTTTTGGTATGCTGTAAATAAATGCGACGGGCACACTATTGATGCCCCGCAATTTGTTTTCTTTTCATTCAAAGTATGATAATATTGTTTCACCAAAAAACGTGTCTCAATTCGCCAGGATGGGTAGCTGCTGGTATTTGGAGCATGTGACCACCCGCGAACGCATCGTCCTGAACAAGGGGGAGAATTTGATGGGTCGCCACTCCTGCTGCAGGATTACGATCAGGGAACCCTACGACTTTGTGTCCCGAGTGCATGTGAAGATGACTGTGAGCAATGCAGGCGTGCTGGTACAGTCGATGGTAAGTTTTTCTAGTTCATGTGATCAATATATGCACATTATTTATGCCTACATCGGGATTTGTATGTTTAGAACACCAGCAACGGAGTCTTCATCAATGAGCAGAAAATATTGGACCAGATTAGTAGCATACAGGTCGTGGAGGGCACTATCATCAGCCTGGGAGTGGAAGGACACATTACAAACGTTCCGCGCAATTACCCTATCTTCGTACTACGGAAAGTGGTTACCGAGGCGGAGGAAATTGTGCTATCCTCGGACGACGATGACGATGCCATGCCGCTGCAGGACTCCAAGGTCAGCCAGATGATTCCCGACTTGGCGGCAATAAAGAAGAATACGATTGACCAGGAAGAGCATCCCTTCTGTTCCAATTTGCACCTACCGAAGATTTCTGAGTTGAAGCAGGAGCTGGTGAGCAAGACCACCGAGGAGATACGAAACATATTCGGCGAAGCGGATGCGGCTATTCTCGGTAGTGTTGTGGATATAAATCCATATCTGTACAACCAGTTAAATAAACAGTCTTACGGCTCTGCATCAATGAGCGCCAAAATTCACGACGGCGATGTAATAGAATTGGATACTGTTGCTGAAAGGGAAGAGGTGCAGCCGCCACTTACACCGAAATTGATTGAATCCGTTGAGGACGAGTACGACGAGCAGTTCGCCATTTCCCAAGCGGTGCTGCAGGGGATGAAGGCTGAGATGGCTTTCAGCGATGGCGAGGAAGACTTTCTATCGGCCAATGTCATGAAAGGAGATGAGCGGATGTGTTCGCCTTCGTCCCAAGCGAACTACGATGACATTATCATTATCGACGAGAGCGACGACGATGAGCTGTATGACAAGGTGGCCGACTGGTCTAACAAGCTGCTCAGCCAAAAGATTCCGGATGCCATCGAAATGTCGCAAACATACCCGCTGGTGGAGGACTCGGGCTCTGATCAGGAAAGCGACTCGCGTTTTGGAATGAATGGACCGCCGAGGTCACTCCGCATCGATAGCTCCAGTGAGGACGTATCCAAAGACCCGGTCCTGTGCCACGGTAAATATACTAATCAATAATTTAACAAATATTTTCGATACATATATATATATTTTAATTTTGAATTCACTTTATCCTGTATATCCACAGCGGACAGCACAACAACAAATCCTCCACTTTTTCACCGCTGCCGCGTGCGTATTCGGAAAATTACTGGTGTATCAAATGTATCAGAGACTGAAAACAGGGATCCAGATAGCACATCCCAATCCAATGAAATGGCAGAGACACCGAAATTCCCACTTTCAAGACCCATAACATCTAAGGAGCACCAAAAAGAGGCATACAATGACAAAGTAGAGGCGCCTAAAAAGCTATACAGTTCACGGCTCCGGAACCGATCCAAATCTTGCTATATGGAGCGAGCTAAAATCGTGGAAGAAAGCCTGGAAAGTAAGGATATACAAGAAAAGCAGAGTGACACTATATCTAGGCAGCAAAACGAAGCCTTTGAAGAAGTAGAGGATTGCCGCAAAGAGTTGGTGGTAACTCTTTACGCCCCTGAGGAACCAGAGGAAAGTCCGCATAAGAAAGCCAGATGCCGGCCTAGACGCAAGACAATCCACTCTCGTGACGAAGACGAAGTAAAGGCTAAAGATCCTCAAAAGAACCAGAAAAGCGTTACCCCAAGAAAACAACAACAAGACGAACCTGCAAAGAAATCTGAAATTTCGATCAGGAACCGAGGCACTCCACTAATAAGCCCAGCACGTTCTTGCTATATGGAGCAGCCAATAAACATGGATGAGTCCCTAGCCAGCAAACGAGCAATGGGAGATGTAAAGCAATACCAGAGCGGTACTCGGTCTAGAAAGCGTAACAAATCAATCGAAATGGATTCTCATGAAGATATTCACGCTCCAAAAGAGCAGCTAAAAGCTCCATATATAAAATCGGAGGGAAACAAATCACAGAACTCAAACCATTCTCGTGAGAAAATCAAAGGGAAAGCTACAGAACCCAAGCATAATAGAAATAGCCTTACACCAAGTAAAAAGGATACAGTTGAAGATGTCACTGCAGTCAATAAGAGCCCTCGGCTTCTACACCGATCAAAGTCTTGTTTTATAGACCAACCTATGAACACAGATGTTCCCACGACAGCTGAATCCGCCAAGAAAGCCACATATACCCGCGGTCCTTCCATAATCGAGGCTCCATTTATACCGAAACATCGCGGAAAGAGTATCAATACGGATAATCAAAAGACTACCGATCGGCAGCGTTTACTTGACTACCAGAAACCTCTGAATAACAAAAATTACGACCAAGTGATCAAGGACAAACGACGAGAGGCTCCTAAGAAACTCTCTGACGAACCCAAATATGAGGAGAGTAGCTCCTGCAGCGCGAACGCCAACAAGAGGAAGAACTGCACCAGTGTACCCACCGTAAGCAACACAAATCGTGGAGAATTCCTTATCAAAGAGATCGAAAATGATCCACCAGCGAAAATAGCCAAGATGCTAGAGAAACCAAAAGTACCGACACCGCCGACCAAGAATTCGATTCCCAAGCGAAGATCCACCATTGACACTTTCTCGCAGCAACTCCTGGCAGCGGACGAACTAGTCAGGTATCCACAGCCACTTTGCTCTCGTCCGGCGGAACGAAAAGAAGCCCAGCAGGCTAGGAATCAGCGCACTTGTAATCGCGTAAACTTTGCCGATATGGAGCGTGACCGAGAAAGAGCCGAAGACGCAAAGAGAATGGAGAAACAACGAAGACACGTCCGTTTCAGCGATGAAGTCAACATCAAATACATCGATAGGGTCTGTGGAGCTAGTAAGCCTGTGCGGAAAAGCAAAGATAGCTTGAAGATCTGCCTTAGCACGCGTAGCGAACGACGGGAGTGGACACTAAACGGGAACAATATGGTGAACGACATCCTTTATCACAAGCGGACCATCCTAAAGTGGGCCAACCAGTGGCTAAAGCATGGCAGCGTGGACGCTGTAGCGGAAACGGATGTCCTGATGTCCATTTCCTCCGACTTTAGCGGTATCCAGCAGTACAGGAAGTAAATTTAATACAGGATTCTAAAAAAAAAATTAACATGCAATTAATTATAATAATTTATTATATATTTTGTGACAGGACCTTTTTGCCGCTTATAAAACTGGAGTTCCTGACCACCATCGAAAGGGAGTACAAGAGCTCGAAGACTCCGCTTGATCTCAAAGTGATAAAAGTATGTTGCGAAAAAGAGTGCTACCGCATCGTAGCCAGAAGTAAGTAAATCTAAATATCTATTATGGGTTGATGTTTTATATAAATGTTTATTAAAAACCAACCAACAATATTCTTATTTATCCGCAATCTACAGCTAGTGTCCTACCCGTTGGGAAGTTCGAACTGTACACCCTCTCTAGTGGCACCGAAATGGCAGAGACCTTTTCCACTCTTTTGGCCCAAAAGACCGTCGATGGTAAGTGTTGAGAACAAGCTTAAATTATCTCCACCAATCATCACTCAATTTTCTCCATTAACAAACCAGGCAACATCTGTGACATGACATTCGAAATTGGGATGCAGGTATCTCTCGAGAAGATAAAAAGCGTGAAGCAGTTGACAGCCCGTCCAGTGGTGGATAGCCTCCGAATGGAATTGGGTGCTTTGAGTGCTATCCATCAGCTTCACCGTTCGCCGCTCAGCAGGCGGATTTTGATGCCTACCGAGGCGGTTAAGACTGTACAAATACCACAGACTTCGCAGGCATTCGCGTACACGGGGTTCACTAAACTTAACAAACATCAGCAGGATATTTGCCTCCGCGTTTATAAAAGAGTCATAGATAATGTTAACCCAAGTGTGACACTAGTGCAGGGTCCTCCTGGCACTGGAAAATCCATTCTTTTAACAAACCTCAGTCTGCAGTGCCTGTACGGAAGGGCGTCCGTATTGCTGGACCGCAAGATTTTAATATGTGCTCATTCCAACTCTGCCGTAGATCATATAGTAAACGCTTTAGGTAGAGCACTTTTCGCCATGAACCGCGATCACTTCCAGCTCCTACGTTTTGGGATGATCGAAAAAATGAGCGAAAGCTCTCGCCAATTCTCAGTTGAGGCGCATTTGAAAAAGGCGAGAAATGAGAAGCTGAAGCGTGTAACTCATGAGGACATTGAGGTCTTGAAGAAGCAGCACTGCGACCTGAAGGCCGAGATCCAGCAGATAAAGCAGAATTCAAATCTCATGAGTACTTGTCTACAGCACGAACTGGAGCAGAAGGAGAAGCAGCTCTTGCTGATCAGCGAGCAACTAAATCCACGGCTGACGCAACGGGAAGAGTACGACATTGCCAGGAGGTGTGTGAACCGGGCCCATATCGTCTGCACGACGCTTTCCTCGTGTGTTAAGCTGGCCAATTACGTTGACTTCTTCGACATCTGCATCATCGACGAAGCCACCCAGTGCACGGAGCCCTGGACGCTTCTGCCCATGAGATTTGGTATAAAGCATCTCGTCCTGGTGGGAGATACCCAGCAGCTACCGGCGGTGGTGCTGTCTAAGAAGGCCATTGATTACGGACTCGGCAACTCCATGTTCGATAGAATTCAGAAGAGCCTTGTTAAGCACTTGGAATTGGATCAGACGGGTGGCAACCATCTGTTTGTGCATACCAAACTGTTTAAGCTGAGCATGCAGTACCGCATGCATCCAGAGATTTGCAGGTGGCCCAATAAGTACTTCTATGAGGATCAACTGGTGAATGCGGATCTAGCCGCAAGACCTTCGCCGCTCATCCCCTACTGCGTGGTCAATCTGAGCTACACGCGGGACACCAGCGGCATTACTGGAAATAGAAGCATAAGCAACGAAGAGGAGGCTCGTTTTGTGGCTCAATTGCTGTCGGAGATGGACCAGCATATGCCTAGTAAGCGCTACAGCTACGGCTTAATCTCGCCGTACAGCAATCAGTGCCACGCCTTGAGCCGGGTAATTCCACCCCACATGAACCTGACGCCGCAGACAGTAGACTCGTACCAGGGATTGGAAAAGGACGTAATAGTCATCTCAAATGCAAGGACACGTGGATGCGGCTTTCTCAGCAACTATCAGCGACTCAATGTGGCGCTGACCAGGCCGAAGCGATGTCTGATTATATGTGGCAACTTTGATGATCTGCAGGTGAGTGATCAAGACGAAAATGTGTTGCCATTATGATGATATTCCTTTCGGTTTCAGTTTGTTGACATGTGGCGACAGTTGCTCGACGATGCCCGACAGCGTAAAATATACTTCGATTTGAAGCGTGATGATGTGAATGATCTACAGCGGTCCCTGATCAACAAGCTCCTCGTGAAACCCATTATAATTGCCTAAGATACGTAAAAAAGGATATGTACATTTGGAAGTGATTACGCGTATTGCAAGTATTCGTTTTAGATGTGCCTTCGTTTTTGAACTAGTTTTGTTACTTAAATTTTTCATAATATTATTTATTTTTAACACACACACACAAGAGAATTAAAGACTTGAAGTTGTTTTATTGAAATCTGTGTACACCTATTTACTTAAGGCATTTTACCAACCTGTGGTTCATATATTGCTTTAGTAGTGTTTTATTAACAAAATTATCTATAAAAATAAATAACTCGTGCCTTGCCAGCATTATTTTGTTTGATTTGTCTTGATCGCATACTATGGAACATGCCATTAGAGCATAGAAGTCAGTAAGAATTGGCCAAAGGACTAGCCATTCACTGGGGTCCGCCAAATTCTGCTTATAAATGGTTATTTTAAAAGTTATGCGTCCCGCCAATCTTTAAACCAGCGTTAATGTGATTGCACCCGTTCGATCGGCAATATTCTTCCGGTATTTTTGCAAATTGTTTCAGTATTTTGTAATTAAATGCTGCGGGCACACTATTGACTCCCCGCAATTTGTTTTCTTTTCAATAAAGCATAATAAACATTGTTTTATCTGGAACCCGGTTCGCCAGGATGGGCAGTAGCTGGTACTTGGAGCATGTGACCACCCGCGAACGCCTCGTCCTGAACAAGGGAGAGAATTCGATGGGTCGCCACTCCTGCTGCAGGATTACGTTAAGTCAAATCTACGATTGTGTGTCTCGGGAGCATGTAAAGATTATCGTAAGCGATGCTGGCGTGATAGTACAGGACCTGGTGAGTCTTTCATGTTCCTGTGATCAGTCTGTATACCTATATCGGGATTGTATGCCTAGAACTCCAGGAACGGCGTCTTCATCAATGAACAGCGGATGATCGGCGAGTTAAGACGATTGCCGGTCGTGGAGGGCACTATCATCAGCCTGGGAGTGGAAGGACACATAACTGACGCTCCGCGCAACTACCCCATCTTCATCCTGCGAAAAGTAGTACCCGAGGCGGAGGAGATAGTGCTGTCCTCGGACGAGAATGACGATAATATGCCGCTGCCGGCGCAAAAACTCAATGGTTTCAATGAGCCTAAAGAATTTAATCTCGCCCAGATGATTCCCTACATGGGGGAAATAAAGGAGAATACTACTGATAAGGAGGAGCAGCCCTCCTGTTCAAATTTGCACCTACCAAAAATTCCAGAATTAAAGCAGAAGCTGGTGAAAAAGACCCCCGAGGAGATAAGAGACATATTCGGCGAAGCGGATGAGGCTATTCTCGGTAGTGTTATGGATATAAATCCATATCAGTACAACCAATTAAACAAGCAATCTGGTGGCACTGCATCGAAGAGCGCCAAAATACACGATGGCGACGTAATAGAACTGGATACGGATGCTGATAATAATGAGATGCTGCCGCCGCCTGCACCGGAACCACTGGAAATCATCGATGACGAGTACGACGAGCACTTCGCCATGTCGCAAGCCGTTCTGCAGGATATGAAGGCTGAGATGGAATTTAGTGATGGCGAGGAAGACTTTCTATCGTCCAAAAACATACAAGACGAAGATCAGATAGGTTCGCCCTACGATGACATTATCATTATCGACGAAAGCGACGACGATGAACTGTATGACAAGGTGGCCGACTGGTCTAACAAGCTGCTCAGCCAAAAGGTTCCAGATGCCATGGAAATGTCGCAAGCATACCCGCTGATGGAAGACTCGGGCTCGGATCAGGATAGCGACTCGCATGTGGAAATGAAGCAAGTGCCGAGGTCACTTCGCATTGATAGCTCCAGTGAGGACGAATCCAACGACCTGATCCTGTGCCATGGTAAATATACTAAGCCAGAAATAAACATACATAAACATAAACATGTATGTATCATTTATTTATTTTGGTTTAAAGTTTATATCTAACAAGAATGGATGCTAAATTCGGGAAGCCGTACTTTATATACCCTTGCAGTTTGCAACCACCCCTATGACAGCTATATGATAAAATCCTCTGATTTTAAATCGAAAGAAATAACTACATCTTAAGTTATATGGCTTGGAGATAGGGAAGTTAGTTGATTTTCCTATTAAATTTCAGATCATTCCTATCACAACTATATCATATAGTCGTTAAATTTTGAAAATGAAATAATCTTAAAATAATGATAATATGTTGAAAAATGGCTGATTATTGTCGATAATCCAATTATTTTATCTTCATTTTCCGATCGTTTCTGTGGCAGCTATATGCTACAGTCGTTCAATCTGGCCGTTTCCGACTAATATACTGCCTGCAATAACAAGACTATCTGTAAAGCTTTATTTAAATAGCTATGATATTGAGAAACTAGATTGCATAAATACAGACAGACGGACATGTCTAGATCGCCTCGGCTGATTGAGAAAAACTTCTGACTTAGATTATAATATACTGCAAGGATATAACAATTATCTCTAGCGATACCAAGATTTTGTCTTAAACAAATATTCAATTTAGCCCGATTATCCACAGCGGACAGCACAACAACAAACCCCCTAGCCTGCCGAGTGGGTAATAAGTCCATTACTAGTGAGGCAAATGTATCAGAGACAGAAAACAGGGAACCAGATAGCACATCCCAATCCAATGAAATGGCAGGAACTTCGAAGTTCCTACTTGCATGGCCCATAACATCTAAGGAGCACCAAAAAGAGGCATTCAATGAGGCGTCTAAAAAGCTATCCAGTGCACGGCTGCGGAACAGATCCAAATCCTGCTATATGGAGCGACCTGAAGCCATGGAAGAAACCGTAGATAATAAAGATATACAAGAAAAGCAGGATGACACTTTGTCTAGGCAGCGAAACGAAGCACTTGAAGAGGTAGAGGATTGCCGCGAAGAGTTGGTGGTAACTCTTCACGCCCCTGAGGAACCTGAGAAAAGCCCGCATAAGAAAGCCATTGGCCGGCAAGAAGATATAAAGGAAAAACAGAGTGAAAGTCGGTCTAGAAAGCGTAACAAATCAGTTGAAAAGGATTCTCATGAAAATGTTTACCCTCCAAAAGAGCAGTTGAAACCACCGTCTAAAAAATCCGAGGGAAACAAATCAAAGAAGAGTGAGGAAATCAAAGGGAAAGCTACGGAACCCAAGAATGATATGAAAAGCAATACACCAAGAATACAGGATACAGTTGCAGCTGTAACTCCAGTTAAAAAGGGCCCAAGCCCTCGGCTTCTTAACCGATCAAAATCATGTTTCATCGACCAACCTATGCATACGGATGATAACACTCGAGCTGAGCACGCCGAGGAAGCCAGATTTACCCGCGGTCCATTCATAATAGAGGCTCCATTTATGCCGAAACATCGCGGTAAGGTTCAAAATAAGGATAAGCAAAAGATTATCGATCGCCAGCGTTTAATTGATTACAAATCGGAGATGAACACCAAGTGGTACCAGAAACCAAAGAATAAACAAAAAGACGACCAAGTGATCAAGAACAAACGACGAGAGGCTTTAAAGAAGCTCTCTGATAAACCCAAAGATGACGAGACTAGACCATCCAGCTCGAACGCCACCAAGAGGAAGAACTGCACCAGTGTGCCCACCGTAAGCAACACAAATCGTGGGGAATTCCTTACCAAAGGGATTGAAAGGGGTCCACCAGCGAAAATGGCCAAGATACTAGAGAAACCAAAAGTACCGACACCGCCGACCAAGAATTCGATTCCCAAGCGAAGATCCACCATTGACACTTTTTCGCAGCAACTCCTGGCAGCGGACGAACTAGTCAAGTATCCAAAGCCACTTTGCTCTCGTCCGGCGGAACGAAAAGAAGCCCAGCAGGCTAGGAATCAGCGCACGTGCAATCGCGTCAGTTTTGCCGATATGGAGCGTGACCGACAAAGAGCCGAAGAAGCGAAGAAAACGGAGAAACAGCGAAGACACGTCCGTTTCAGCGATGAAGTCGACATCAAATACATCGATAAGGTCTGTGGAGCTAGTAAGCCGGTGCAGAAAAGCAAGGATAGCTTGAAGATCTGCCTCAGCACGCGTAGCGAACGACGGGAGTGGACACTCAACGGGAACAATATGGTGAACGACATCCTTTATCACAAGCGGACTATCCTAACGTGGGCCAACCAGTGGCTGAAGCATGGCAGCGTGGAAGCTGTAGCGGAAACGGATGTCTTGATGCCCATTTCCTCCGACTTTAGCGGTTTCCAGCATTACAGGAAGTAAATTTAATACTGGTTTCTAAAAAATTAACATTAAACTTGTAATTTATTTTATATTTTGTGACAGGACCTTTTTGCCGCTCATGAAGCTAGAATTGCTGACCACAATCGAAAGGGACTACAAGAGCTCGAAGACTACGCTTGATCTCAAAGTGATGGACGTATATTGCGAAAAAGAGTGCTACCGCATCGTGGCCAGAAGTAAGTGGCTACATAAAAAGAATCTTCATTTGTATTATGGCTGAGGTAGTCGAGCTCGCGTATAGGAGTTAATCGGATTCTCCCTGTCTGAAGAGAACACATTGTTTTGGTCTTCGGTTGGTTTATAACTAGAACTTGAGGAACAATAGGACAGACTCCAGTGAAGATTCCTTGAGGTGTTCTTGACACCTAGGCAGCCTCACCGAGATAGGAGTGTATACAAATTTGTAAAGGCTACCGGATTGAGCCACTGCTTACGGACAATAAGGACGAGGGAACCTCACGATATTACAACGACCAACCGAGGTCTAAGTTACAACCAAACCTAACCTAATCTAACTTATGCTGGGGACTTTTGTTAAGAAAAATTAAATGCTCTGCAGAAATAGTGATGCATCACACAGGTCAGAGCGTCGTTGCTCTACTGCTTCATGCTAGCCTCATACTCGACATAAGAAAAGTGGAGATTTTGTAAAAATTTTTTATTTAAAATGCTGTTGCTGTACAAATGGTACTATAGAATAAAGTACATTGAAATGCAATCATACTCCACAGCCAACGTCAAACCTATTGGAAAATTCGACCTTTACACTCTGTCTAGTGGTACCGAATTGGCCGAGACCTTTGCCAATCTGTTGGCCCAAAAGACCGTCAGCGGTAAGTGTTGATAACAACCTTAAATCATCTGCACCAATCGTCACTCACTTTTATCCTTTGACCAACCAGGCAGCGTTTGCGACATGACATTCCAAATTTGGATGCAGGTATCTCACGAGAAGATGAAAAGCCTGAAGCAGCTGACAGCCCGTCCGGTTATGGATAGCCTCCGAGTGGATTTAGGAGCTCTGAGTGCAATCCATCAACTCCACCGATCGCCGCTCTGCAGGCGAATCTTAATGCCCACTGAGGCGGTGAAGACTGTACAATTACCGAAGGTGGCGCAGGCGCTCGCATACAAGGGATTTAATAAACTTAACAAACATCAAGAGGAAATTTGCCTCAGTGTTTATGAGAGAGTCATAGACAATGTTAACCCAAGTGTGACACTAATCCAGGGTCCTCCTGGCACTGGAAAATCAATACTTATGTCAAATCTCAGTCTACAGTGTCTGTACGGAGGGGCATCAGTAGTGCTGGACCGTAAGATCTTGATATGTGCTCATTCTAACACGGCCGTGGATCATATGGTGAGAACTCTGAGTACAGCCCATTCTGCTATGAGCCGTAACCACTTCCAGCTCCTGCGATTCGGATTAAATGAAAGAATAAGTGAACACTCTAGGCAATACTCAGTAGAGGCACATTTGAAAAAAGCGAGAAATGATAAGCTTAAGCGTCGCACTCATGAAGACATTGAGATTTTGAAGAAGCAGCACGGCGACCTGAAGGCTGAGATCCAGCAGATAAAGCAGAAGTCAAATCTCATGAGTACCTATCTGCAGCACAAACTGGAGCAGAAGGAGAAGCAGCTCTTGCTGATCAGCGAGCAACTAAATCCACAGCTGACGCAACGGGAAGAGTACGACATTGCCAGGAGGTGTGTGCACCGGGCCCATATCGTCTGCACGACGCTTTCCTCGTGCGTTAAGCTAGCCAATTACGTTGACTTCTTCGACATCTGCATCATCGACGAAGCCACCCAGTGCACGGAGCCCTGGACGCTTCTACCCATGAGATTTGGTATAAAACATCTCGTCCTGGTTGGAGATACCCAGCAGCTACCGGCGGTGGTGCTGTCTAAGAAGGCCATTGATTTCGGACTCGGCAACTCCATGTTCGACAGAATTCAGAAGAGCCTGGTTAAGCACTTGGAATTGGATCAGACGGGTGGCAACCATCTGTTTGTGCATACCAAACTGTTCAAGCTGAGCATGCAGTACCGCATGCACCCAGAGATTTGCAGGTGGCCTAATAAGTACTTCTATGAGGATCAACTGGTGAATGCTGATCTAGCCGCAAGACCTTCGCCGCTCATCCCCTACTGCGTGGTCAATCTCAGCTACACGCGAGACACCAGCGGCATCACTGGAAATAGAAGCATAAGCAACGAAGAGGAGGCTCGTTTTGTGGCTCAATTGCTGTCGGAGATGGACAAGCATATGCCTAGTAAGCGCTACAGCTACGGCTTAATCTCACCGTACAGCAATCAGTGCCACGCCTTGAGCCAGGTAATTCCACCCCACATGAACCTGACGCCGCAGACAGTAGACTCGTACCAGGGATTGGAAAAGGACGTTATAGTCATCTCAAATGCAAGGACACGGGGATGCGGCTTTCTCAGCAACTATCAGCGGCTCAATGTGGCGCTGACCAGGCCAAAACGATGTCTGATTATATGTGGCAACTTTGATGATCTGCAGGTGAGTGTTTTGGAGCGATCAGGATGCAAATGTATTGCGGCTATAATGATTTTCCTTTGGGTTTCAGTCTGTTGACATGTGGCGACAGTTGCTCGAAGATGCGCGCCAGCGTAAAGTGTACTTCGATTTGAAGCGTGATGATGTGAATGATCTACAGCGGTCCCTGATCAACAAGCTCCTCGTGAAACCCATTGTGATTCCGTAAATAAGGGTAGACATTCCCAACTGAAGATAGATAAAGTTGGAAACGATTAACCTTATTATGATAATTAGATTTAAGAGCACGCCACATCCTGCGCCTTTGTTTTTGAATAAAGTTTGTTTTTATATTCCATACAATCATTCAATTTATTTTTTGTTAACACATTAATAGAGAATTAGAGACTTGAAGTTTGTTCATTGAAATCTTTGTACACCTATTTACTTAAGGGATTAGACCAACCTGCACACTTGAAAACGTTTTAGCTTATGACGACACTATTTAAGGCAGATGAAATACGTTCCGGCCTTGCTTAATAACATTTTTACAGACAACAAACTTTGGACTATGGCTAGAAACAGCTGTGTACACCCATGTCTGATGCCTTTCTGTAACAAGATCTTGGGGGATATTTTGGCCTAAAGCCAAGATATTAAGCAGTTTTGTTTAAGTAAGTTGAGTCAAGCTGTATGTATCATGTATCACGTTCACCAGTTATTTGTTGGTGTACAGAAAAAACATATTTGAAAGTTTCTAAATTATTTCAATGGGAAACAATAAAAAAGAAATTATTAGAAATTAAAAAAAAAAATTGATTAAACATTTGTTTGCTTAGTTTTGTTGGACTTTTGGAATTATATGGATTTTTTCTAAACGCAGGGTTGGTCTACCCCTTTTTAAACACCACGACTCGCATTTATTTTTGTAAATGCCATAAATAGTGTAGTATATCAGGATTTATAAGTAACCGAATATATAGTATCTATTTGTTGTGACAGTGAGTTCAGGATGGATGATTCTAATGTAAATATATTACCGAGGGAACGTTACAAAATAAATATTTAATTGGTTTAAATCAAATGATTATTTTCTAAATATATTGCACTATTCAGAGTTACAGCATAACCGAAATCCTCCCGAAATAGCTTGATCGATCTCCTCTCTTCTCGTCGCATTCTATAAATCCAACTAAAATGCGTTTTAATTATGCTAATCTCCAGCTCTGACTGCTGCTGCCTAACCATCTCTAATATAGTAATAGTAAGTAAATTCACTAACAACACGCACACACACACATAGTCTATATATTAAATTCATAGTTCTGTTTGCTTTGTCTTGCGTTGGATTTGACGCCTCTCACTGCGGCATTAAGAGTTATGGAATCGCTTAACAATAAAATCGCGGATAATCCGATTGCACTGCGTAGTACTGAACTAAGTGCAAATGTAAATGAACGTACTAACTTAGGAAATTAATTTAAAATGTAGCAACAAAATCTAGCTAAAGACTAACAACATAACAAAAATTATGCCCGTAATTAAGACTTATTTTATGTGGCTGCTCGAAGTGCGCTCGCCCCTTGTATGCTTACAGTTTATATATCAAGTATATATAACTAAATTTCGATTTTATATATAGGTAGAACGTACGACTAAAGCAAACAACTTGTCAGAATCTAATTGGGAACCGTCGTAGTTTGGGCTTAGGTTAGCATGTCGCCCAAGTTGTCCTTGAGCGACTGATAAATTTGGTATTGTTGATCAGGTTTAAGGTTGTAGATCTGCGTCAGAAGCTTCGCCGGCGACGGAGTTCTGATGAAGCTCGAAATATAAACGTTGACGAAGGTTGCCATGAGGAACTGGCAGTCGAAGCGATCCATGATACCACCATGTCCGGGAATCATGTCACCAAAGTCCTGATAACGACACACAGAGATAGTTATAAGAATTTGATATTATAATTGTGTAAGCAAGTCTGTTACCTTAATTTTGAATGCTCTCTTAAATCCAGAGGCAAAGAAGCCGCCAAACGGTCCAATTATGGAGCTGAAGAGGCTCAATGAGATCGAGTGCCAAATGTAGGGGTAAAGGCTTATGGATTTGCCAATGCCGAACTGGAAATTAATAAAAAAAATAATACAGTATTAAAGCTAATCATCTTGAGAATAATTAAGTACAAATGAAGACTCACCAGCTTAAGGCTGTATTCCTGGGGAGTGAATAAATAGCTGGGCACACAGGACATCGTCATGCGACCTAGTTCTTCTGAATACTGGATGGGGCAGATAAAGTACTGGTAGTTGCACAGAACATAGGAAAACAGAATGCCAAACACTACGGTGGCAAAGCCACCACCAATGAAGCCCTCCCAGGTTTTCTTGGGACTCAGCTTGATGAGGGGTGTGCGGCCGAAGAAGAAACCAAACACATACGCCATGACATCATTGCACACAATCATAGACACAGGTACGATGAACCAAATGAGTCCCTCGAATATGTTCTGAATGATGAGATAACTTTGGGTGACGACAATCAGCAGCGAGACGTGTGTCCAGGCGAACAGGCTAAACTGCTTGATATAGTATTTCTTCACCAGCGAGAGTACGAACCAAACAAAGCCAATGATGTACAAGGCGAAGGATAGGAAGCGGTGATATGTCACCAGAAACTTGAGGTACTCCTGTGAATGAAAATGCATTAGATTAGATCCGAAACTCCTTGGAAATTTAATGAAGGGCAATTTACTGACCACTCGGTTAATGACCACGCCAAAGTAGTCCACCAAATTCTCGCCGTAAAAGAAGTAGTTGGAGGTGAGAAGGAAGTACCAGGACAGACTCCGGAACCAAGGCAGGCCGTGAATCCTATACACCTGGTAGCCAATCGAGATGATCTCCTGAAAGCATTTCACCTGCACTAGCAGTGTCTGTTTTGGAGAAAGTAAACAAGCAATTAATTAGAGACTCGTTTAAGCCGATTCCATTGAATTACTCACCGTGATCATCAAGGCCAGCGGACCTCCGTAGATGATCAGTGCAAAGCCGCAGATCATTATCCATGTGAAAATTCCGCGGATGACCCAATTCTTCCATCTGTGGAATGTGCGCATGAAATAATTGTTTGTAAATGTAGATATTTATTTAGTATATTTGCTCGCCGCCAACTGCAGACAGCTGTGGATGGAATATTTTTGGAAAACGTCTACGTTCAAAATTCTATAATTCACAATTCTCTAAATTGAATATTGTGCGAGATCCATTAAACGAACAATGCAAGGCCAAAATATGTTTCTACAAATGTGGGTTTTAAAAAAAAAATCATTTATATGATAGCTTTATTAAAGTTTTTTTTAATTTTTTAAATAAATAAAAAATATAACATTAACAAAGTGTTACAGAACACAACTAAAATATATAATTCCAGGAATTATATTAAAAATAAGTTCAATGTGGGTTCTTATTAATCAGATTTTATAACCTTGCCGTTCAGGTCGGTCGCGAATCATATCGTTATTTTATCGTAAAAGTTTTCCAATCAACTGAAACTTTAGGAACTAAAGACTAAAACACAAAAAGATCAACAGCAATTGTTTTCAAAGTTGATAAAAAAGAATAATTACTTGCTCTTTGGGTATTTCGTTGACTGATTTTTAGAATAAAGCCATACACCTATTGAATGCTATTAACTTACCGATCGGGCAAATCCTTGAGGGCTGAGTCCAGTAGCTCCGGTGTCTTGTCGGTTCCCTGCGGCAGATTCTTGGCCAGCTCTTCCACGAACTTCTCTTCGGGAATTTTCTCCTCCTCGGAGTCCACCTGCGCAAGAGGAAGGGGTCAGAAAGGGTCGGGATAAGTAGAGTGCACATATTTATACGCTGCGAAATGTATTCCCGATCGGTGTGCAGGGTTCAAACACTTTCTATTAGGTGCGCTGTGCAAAGTCCAAGATACGTGTATGTATGTACCCATAATCAGAATCATTCGTTTATCCAAGACGTACAGACAGTGGGGGGGGAGGGGAATGAGAATGAATTGCGGGCTCGGTGGCGTGTTTTGTTTGTTGCCAAATCGCGCCGTTGATAAGACGACACGCGGGGCGGCGAAGGGCTCTTATCACCCAAAAAAAATATTGCCGGAACCGTTGCAAAAAGAAAATAGAGGAAGAAGAGGGTGGGTAATGGCCACTGCTTCCGTAATTCTGTCGTCCACTTAATTGGATTTGCTGGAAATAATGGCGCTATATTGCAACACAGCAGGTGGGCGGGGGGTGGCTGCCATTGATATTGTGTTCTTGCAGTGGTGTGCTTGCAGTATGTGTTTGTTATTGGATTTCCATCTGCTCTCTCCAGCTCTCCGTTACTCTCCTCCGCTCTCTCGCGCCCACCTGCTCGTGCGTCAGAGAATAACAAAAACACACGCACACACACCGACGCACATATGCTGGTATACACACATTTAGCTCCGCTTCCTATGTTTCTTTTGCGCTCCAAGAATTATGCAAATGGAATAGCAACAGTCGTTGCTGCTCCACATAGAAGTCATTGCCACTTACATGGTCTGAGGAGTCAGCGGCAGAGGAGTTGCGCTTGGCTGCACCCGATCCTGAAGCGGCAACGGCGGAGGAGTCCTCCAGACCCTCCTCCTCCACCTTCCTGCGTCGCACTTCGGTCATTATTAATTGGTTTGCACCGGCTCTATTGATTTTTTTTATTCCTGTGTCTGACTTTCGTGTTACGCTTGCCGAGATCCGTGCCGTTCACCAGCACTTTGTCCGTAAAAAATACAAATGCGTCTGACTTTTCTCTATTTCTGATTAGAGCGCTGCAGGTAGTGTGACCATTAAAGCTGGAAGCAAAATGAGAAGGGCTGCCGTTCTGGCTATTTTATATTTATTTTCGAGATATGGATTGTTTAATAGCCAATTTGTGTTATCGGAAGAATAATAAATATTTTATGCAATTATTTCGACCTTAATTAATAAATTAATTATTTTTGAAACTGTTTAAGACGATTAACACTTTGGCAGAGGAAGAAAAAATAAATGAAGTCCTGCCAGATGGGGCTGATTAAGTATGACCGAAATCGGAGCATTTTCACATTTTCGAGGCGTTATGGTATTATACATGCAAGCAACTGTGGGCATATTACCGGCGGCGTCACTTGCAAAAAATTTTCGTGTTGTAAATATATTTTGCGATTCTTTGAGTGAAAATACGAAGAAAGAAAAGCATATAAGAGAAAATGGCAGCAGCTATCGATGGCGTTCTTCCGGCCACTTTGCAGGAGCTGGTGAAGAAGTCCAAAGTACTGGTTGTGGGAGCCGGCGGCATCGGTTGCGAGGTGCTCAAAAACCTTGTGCTCAGCGGCTTTACAGATATCGAAATTGTAAGTTTTTCTCTGCAAAAAGAAGATTTTGATGCGGATGCTAATGTGATTAATATGCTCACAGATCGACTTGGACACCATAGATTTGAGCAACCTCAATCGGCAGTTCCTCTTTCATCGCGAACACGTTGGCAAGTCGAAAGCGCGGGTGGCTAGGGAGAGCGCACTGAGCTTCAATCCAGATGCCAAGATAACTGCTTACCACGACAGCGTAACATCGTAGGTTTTTTCTCCTTTTTTCGACAATTTTAAGATATAAATGAACCATTTATTTGGCAGAACTGACTATGGTGTAAACTTCTACAAGAAGTTCGATGTAGTACTCAGTGCTTTGGACAACCGGGCTGCACGAATCCATGTAAATCGCATGTGTCTGAATGCCGATGTCCCGCTTATAGAGAGCGGCACCGCGGGCTACCGTGGGCAGGTTGAGCTGATCAAACGGGGCCTCACCCAGTGCTACGAGTGCACGCCGAAAGAGAAGCAGCGTAGCTTTCCCGGCTGCACCATCCGCAACACGCCCTCGGAGCCGATTCACTGCATCGTCTGGGCAAAACATTTGTTCAAGTAAATATACATTAATCAGTAAACAGAAAACACATTTATTGACAAACTCATTTCAGTCAACTCTTTGGCGAGTCCTTGGATGATGAGGATATTTCGCCCGATGCAGCTGATCCAGATGCCCAGGATGCCGCAGCCAGTGCAGACAGTGAGGGAGCTAGCGGAGATGCTGGGCCTAAAACGATCGATAAGGAAATAGAGGAGAAGGAAAAAGAGCCCAAGGAAGGCAAGGAAGATGATATGGACAATGGCAATGTGTTGCGCATCAACACTCGTCAGTGGGCCAAGGAATGCAATTATGATGCCGGCACGCTGTTTAACAAGTTCTTTAACGAGGACATTAACTGCTTGCTCCTCATGGGGAATCTCTGGTTGACACGCAGAGCCCCCGTGCCGGTTCAATGGGATACTCTTCTGCCTGAGGGCAAGCCCGATGATAAGCCGGAGATTGCTAAGCAGCATCATAAGATCTGGAGTCTTGAGGAGTGCGCATACGTCTTTGCCAGTGCTTTGAAGGAGCTGAGTGCAAGTTTTCTGAAGCTGGAGGGTGATGATACGTTGACTTGGGACAAGGACGATCAGCCAGCCATGGATTTTGTGGCCGCCTGCGCAAACGTGCGTTCCTATATTTTTAATATTGAGCGCAAGTCACGCTTCGAGATCAAGTCGATGGCGGGCAATATCATTCCGGCTATTGCCACTACCAATGCGATAACGGCAGGCATTTCTGTCTTACGGGCCTTCGGAGTGTTGGAAGCCAAATGGGCGCAGTGCATTACTGTGTACGCACGCCTTAGGCTGAACCCACGTAATCAGTTCCTGGTGCCAGATGCCTGTCTCCCAGGGCCCAATCCCGACTGCTCTGTGTGTGGTAAAGATCCAGCTATTACGCTCAAGATTGACACGAAGCGCATGACCATCCGGGAGCTGCGTGACGAGGTGCTGATAAAGACGCTCAACATGGTGAAGCCTGATGTGGAGGTGCCCTTAACCAGCACCGTTGTGCTCTCCTCGGAAGAAGGCGAGACCGATGACATCGAGGGCAAGCTCCTGAGCGAGATGAATATCGTAGATGGAGTGATCCTCAAGGCCGACGACTTCTTCCAGAACTACGAGCTGAGAATTATAATCTCTCATTTCGATGCAGAGAGGGAAGATAACTTGTTCGAAGTGGTGGCACAGGCCAAGCAACTGCAGCCCAAAGAGGAGGCACAAGATAAAGGAAAGTTGGAAGAGGAGCAAGAGAAGAAGAAAGAAGATTTGGAGAAATCTTCGAAGAAGCGTTCGGCCAATGGTGGGGGAGATGCCACTGACGAGGGACCCTCCACCTCAAAGCGCAGCAAACCAACCGATGTGGATGTGGTTGAGGACGACGATGACGACTGCCTGTTGATCGAGGAGGATGAGGATGAGGCAGATGTTGTTGCAGTTGCCACAGACAAACTCTCCGTGCAGAGTCCGCCAAAGTCCGGAACGAAACGCAAGCCCAGCGAAGTGATCGATGATGAAGATGAGGACATCACCGAAATCCTGGATTCCTCCGATGATGAGCCAGCGGGACCCACCAAGAGCAAGCGATCCCGTTTGGATGAGTCTCTATCCCATCCTGTAGAAGTCATTAATATCGATTAATAAAAAACGGAAGAAACTACTTGAATAATTTCTCAGCTGCAGTATGGATCCCTTCTCTGATATGTTTCTATGAATTACATATACATACATTTTTGAACTATTATAAGAGCTCATTTTAAAATGGAGCGGAATATTTAATATTTTCATAAATAAATATGTTCATTGGATCCATTTTAATGAAATTAAGAAATTAATTAAATCATTTTAGTTTGTAAGATGAAACGAAAAACAAAAATTAAATACATAACCCAGTCGAAGACTTTTTTTTTTGTATTAATGTATTGATTTAATAGTTATAGTTTGTGTTTGATTTAATAGTTACCATATATTAGTCGCAAACGGTTGTGGAAATTATTTCTTCAGAGGGGGTTTAAATCTGTATGCGCCTCAGCGGAGGTGAGTTAACCCCTCAAAATCGTCCATCACTAAGCCACTGTCCATTCCAGTGTTGACTAACTCTCGAAGTCTGTTGATGTTATCAACTTTCAGCTAGTTGGAAAAACAAAAGGTGAGCGGTTATACCTATATTTTTGGCTATTTATTTCTCAATGAAAATTGATTTCTCAGATGTCCCTGGCTAGCAGAATATTGCAACAAGGTTCTCGCCTTTGGAATGGACTGAGCGCTGCACGTGGTTTCCACATTCTCGCGCGACCGGCGGCACCTGCCAGCGGACCCATGGCAAGCACTCAACTGATGGCCGGCCCAGGTGCAATCCAACAAGGGTCGGGACTTCTGACACCTTCCTCATCGCTATTGCAACAGGCGGCCGGATTCAAAGTGAAGGGACGCTTGAAGCGGCGCTGCAAGGACTGCTACATTGTGGTGCGGCAGGAGCGCGGTTATGTCATCTGTCCCACGCACCCGCGCCACAAGCAGATGTCGATGAAGAAGCGCGACTACAAGTCCTGGATCCTCACGCATGCCACGCAGTCCAAGGAGCGGGGCTTTTAGTCCTATTTACATAGTTACAAATGTGTTAAGAAAATAATAAAAAAATACAACATAAATCCGAGCTAGACGCTTTTGACGTTTTCCAACACGTTACCTGTTGTTTATCTTGATTCTGGAAGTCAGAGGGAAGTCAGTCGCTCTTGCCGTTTCTCCGGAACGTTTCCGCCCGGAGTCTAGTCCCAGAACTGACGTCAGCGCAGTGTCACGACTGCAGTTGCCAAAATGACGACGCACTTCACCAACGTGCTGCGGCAGGCTTTCAAGACGTTCGACCGGGCCAACCACGCCAGCTTCAATGCTAACCTGCAGCATCTGCGCCAGCTGACGGACGAGCTGACACACCGGGACCTGCACCTGCGGGAGGACCTATTCCGGAATGTCGACGTCGCCGGGCGCAACCGGGCGCCCTGCAGCTACATGCACATCTTCGAGGACGATCGCTTCTCCATGAGCCTGTTCATAGTGCGCGAAACTAGTTCTATTCCGCTGCACGACCACCCCATGATGTTTGGCCTGCTACGATGCATATGGGGCCAATTACTGGTGCAGAGCTACTCGCAGCAGATCGGGCCGGACGACCCGCTTACTTACGATCCGCATCCCACGGTAATCAAGGTGAATGCGGAGGAGCCGAGCCTGGTCACGCCAGACAGCCCGAGCGCCGTGTTGACGCCTAGGAGGAGGAACTACCATCAGATCACCCAAATGGGCAACGGAGGAGTTGCTGCCTTCTTCGACATCCTCAGCCCTCCCTACGATGCAGATATGCCCATGTACGGGCCTCGCCAGTGCCGCTTTTACAGCCCCAGATCGGACGGTGGCCAGTTGCAGCTCCACTGCATCCCCTCACCGGCCACTTACTACTGTGATGTGGTGGACACGCCCGAGTCCGTGCTGCAGGCTGCGTTCCAGTGCGCCGATGAAGCCTACTCCGCCCCCAATGCAAGCGAGACGCAGTGAGTCCGCGTGCCTGCAGCCTAACCCTCCTATTTATTCGCCCATCATCCGTTGGCTGCCAAGCCAGCCAAGTATCTTCTGTGTTATTAAATAAATTGCCTCTTTTTTTTAAAGTTCGCTCCGCTTTTACTACGGAATTCGTTAGGTGTTAATCTTCGTCTTCAGTTTGGTAGATGTTCTGGTTTCGCCGCTTAAGCTTCTTAAGATTTGGACATGCCGTCGTCACCGGAGTTGGTTCGTCTAATATCGATGCTGCCGTGTCTTCTTCAGTCTCCTCTTCCGGCGCCGCCTCCTCTGGCAGATCAATTTCGTTTTCATCGGAGGTATATGCAGGTGCTGACGTCGGAGCAGGCAGAGACAAGTTCAGTTTCCTTTTCGTTGGTGTGATCAAGGGCTCACCGTGGTCCTCCTCTTTTGGCATCTCTTCTTTACAGCTCTCTGAAGACTGATTCGTAGTTGCAGCGACTGGCAGGTCCTTGCCATTAGCTAGCAAAGCCAAGCATAGTGGATCATCAATGCCGAGGGCGGCGCAAAACGAGTTGCTCTGTGGGTTCAGGTGGACTTTCGGTTGATCCACCGCCATGCGCTTGTAGTTGCATTGCTCCTCGGGATCGTAGGCTGGAACAGTGCGCTCAAAGTTTTCCGGCACCTGGAGGTTCTGGAATTTTGTTGTCACCGCTTCCAGCTCCTCTTCCGTAGGTGTAAAGTTGAAGCGTTCTGTGACCGCTCCGGCCTTTTTTCCCGGCAGATAGTAGTAGTTCTCCTTCACAGAAATCAAATGATTTGTGCTGTGCAAAATTGCCAGCCATTCGGAGTCGTACTGCAGTCGAGGAGGGCCCTCAATCGGGTCACTGGGTATCTCCACTACCTGCAGGAAGCCACGACGCGGCAGGCACTTGTCCAAAGCCAGGAATTTTGTCACTGGAACGGGCTTCGATGGTGGGGGAGTTGAAGCTACTTTGTCTTCATCTTCATCCTCGCTGCTGCTGCTAGAGGAGGAGGCGCCGTCATCTGGACGTTTCTGGCATGGATTGTGCGGCACCAGGGCGGCAAACTTGCAGTGGAGGTGGGCGGCGAACCAATATGCTGGCTGTACCGCCTTCAGTAGTTCCTCCAGCGGCCGGCTGCCCAGCTGACCACTTTCCATGTCTGCCGCAAAGAAGGGTTTCCTCCGTAGCAGCTGCGCCTTGTTGCCATACTCATAGATTCCGGTGGGCCAGTCGTGGGAGAGAAAGACGTCCACTCGTCCGGACAGCTGTTTCAGTCGAAACACCTCGAGCTGTCGCACATGGTAAACACTGCGGCATGTGGCCTCAGAATACGGCGGAAATTCGTGGTGGCCCCGCAGAAAATCATGCCCTTTGTAGATTCCACTTATTCCCGCGATACGCACTCCATTCACGTTAACCACACCGGCATATCCCAGGTAATATATGTTGGGAGCTACCCAGCCGCCGTAGGGCAGCTCCTGCAAATAATTGGATGCCTCGTGATTGCCGCCAATGAAAATGGTCAGCACTGGAGCCACTTTCTCCCCGCTGTAGTATCTATTAAGGGAAAGGAAATATGATCAAGATTCCACTCCAGCCAATCATCCCACTCACTTGTAGAAGGTACACATGTCCAGGTACTTCTTCGGAACCGCCATGGTCTGCAAGTCCTCCAGATTTCGGGTGGACTGGAAATCGCCACAGCATAGCAGCAGGTCGATCTTGGTGCCACTCTCCTTCTCGATGCCCTCGATTGTGTCATAGATGCGCTCCAGTTCGCCATGAGCGCAGCCTTCAACAGCTATTTTCATTGTTTCTATATGCACTTACACTTTCTTTAAATTCAAATCAAAATTACTTTTGTTTTCAGAATTGCATTTAAAATTTTATTCGGTCGCTAGCCAATACTGTGTAAATCCGCAACTCCAGCTGTTCATGGATATATCGTGTTATCGCAAGAAACAGTAGTGGGAAAACATTTCGATTACTTTGTCATCGAGCGGATAAGTGAGAGGAATTCAAAAAGGGGCCCAGAATTAAAATTTTAAAAATCATCACCCAATTAAACGTCCACTTATCCAGTTCAAACGTTAAAAATGTTTTTTTGTTTATTTTTCAAAAATATCGCTCCATTTAGTACAGTATATACGTGTATGTGTTTGTGTAAAGAAAATGTATGTGAAATGCTCTGCGTTGAATTCTCATTCTCTGACCGATTTGCCATCTTTTTTGGAGTTCTGCGGGGGGCGTGCGGGTGGGCACAAAATCTCATTTCATGAGACCTTTTCGTCCTCGTCGTGTTTGTTTTCCCTTTCGTTTCGTTTTGTTTACATACAAAGATTTACAATGGACTTTCGACTTAAGTGTTATCATAATTTAGTTGGCAACTGAGTGTGCCAAGAAATAGGAAATAATAAAATATAAATCTACAATAAATATATAGTGCGGTCTCGACGCGTTCCGATTGGACCGATCCGATCCGAGCCAGCGCAGCATGCATTTGTACACGGAGTGTACGAAAACCAGGAGAATGAATGCCTTAAAGCCATCATCAGCATGCCAAATGTGTGTTTTGTTTGATGTTGGTTTTTTTGTTTTTTTTTTTTTGGAAAGAATATGAGAAACAATCAAGTCAGATCTGGTCAATTCAGTTAATTAGGAGCCGAACTTGAAGGACGTGGGCACGGCGGTCTGTGGGAAGGCGAAGCCACCCTGCTTCTCTATCAGCTTTGATTCCTTAGCCGCCTTGCGTTGATCGGCGGTCACCACCACCTCTTGCAACGCCTTGGCCTGCTCGGGGGTGAGGTTGGAGGTGAGAAGCGCATACCAGGCCTGGTCCTGTGCGGAAAGTGCTGTGTGGCGAAACATAAGAGAGGAAAAATCAGCACAGGTCACAATAATATGATTGAATTGCATCCCACTCACCAGTAATAACTTCCTTAAACGTCCAGTACTCATCAATGGCGGTCTCATTCTCCTCGTCATCGATGGGAGTTGTGAAGGACTCCAGGCCCGTCTCGTTCAGATCACCAACCGACTCCTCCGCCTCGCCGTCTGAGTCCGCATCTTCGTCCTTAATTTCGGCCTTGATCTCGAAGCCTGCTGAGTCGCCTTTCGTCTTGGCGAATTCGGCCAGCTTGTCCAGATAATCCGGCGCCATTTCGTCCATGTCATCCTCGTCGCTGGATAAAGCCTCCTCGCAGTCATCGCCATCTTCCTCCTCCTCTTCTTCTTCTTCCTCCTGGGCTCTGGATTCATAGGCTCGCTTTAATCCATCGAAAAGCAGGATGAGGGCGGGAACAATCTTGCCGGCCACCTCGCTCAGCACCTGCGGTTTGGCATCGCCCAGGGAAATGAGAGTGCACAGTCCCAGGACACACAGCTTGCGATCGTGAATGCTAAAGGGTTCAATAGGTTAGTAGATTAATGATTTTATTTTTTAAGATAGGCAGAAATGCTTTACCCCAGGAAACAGTCCGTGTCGTGGAGCCACTGCTTAATAAAGTGCGCGCTAATCGATTCGTTGTTCTGCTGCGACATCTTGTCTAGAATGGAGAGCAGCAGCTGAGGATTATAGTAGAGCGCGGCAATGACCACCTGTAGGCACATGGTGCGCAGCTCAGAGGATTGAACCTCGCGCGTTAGCCGAGACAATGCCAGCTCCACGAACATGTGTATCACCGAGTCAATTTGGCCCTTGCACTGCAGGATAATCACTTCCATCAGCTTGGCGGCATGACACTCTGGATCCTCGCCGGGACTGCCAGTAAGCATCTGAAAGAAAATAGAATGGTTGGCATTATGTCCAAGTTTATAAGAATGGAGTAAGCAGCCAGTCAGCTTACCGTCTTGCACATGTCGAGAATGGCCAACAGCCTGTTTGGATTGGAGAGGAAGGCCGGCGTGTCGACTGTCACATAGTTATGCAGCGCTGGCATAATATCAATAAAGTAATCGATGCCGTCCTTCTTGAAAACCTGGTAGATCAGCTCCAGCATCTGCCACATCTCGGGGGAAATGGCCTTGGCCGTTAGATCATAGACCAGTGAGAATGTTTCCTCATAAAAGTCTACGAAGATAAACGATTATATTGATAAACGACTCCAGAAAGATTTCACTCCGCTTCTCATCAACTCACCCGTGATGTTGTGCTGGAAAATGTGTCCGACCACATTTATGACAATCGGGTGCAGATTGAGTAAGACGTCGGGATGCTCCTCCATCACACTGAGCAGAGTCTCGATTGTGTTAAGCAGGCTCATGGCTGTGATAGCCTTCTCGTCGGATCCCTCCTCGGATTCGAGAACCTGGCTAAAGGTGGTGGCCAAATGCTGGCAGATCTCAGTGGCCACAGGCAGCAGCTGCTCGGTGAAGGTGCACACGATCTTCTGCATCACATTCGTCAGATCCTCGTTCTCCGTCTCGCGTATGATTGTGAGCAGCTCCTTAGTGATTTCCTTGATCTGCCCCTCAACATATTGCGGCGCTTCGTCCTGGGACGATAGGAACATCTGAAGGCCGATAGCCGCTTCCACCTTCACGGGGAGCTCCTTGTCGGTGAGCAGGGCATTGGTGGTCAGCCGCATGATCTCGGCCAGCACCTGGGGATTCTTGATCTGCACGTCGCAGAAGTAATGCAGAACCCAACACGCACGCGCTCTCATATGCCCGGCGGGATTTTGGAATTCAGGGAACACGTACGTGGTCAGCATGGACTCCACTTGGTCACGGTAAAGTGCCTTCTTCAGCAGCACGTCCGCCAGAGTTCCAATCATGTGCAAAGCACCATCCTTCTGTTTGTTGTCCGCATTCGGTGAGGTAATGATCTGCATAATTGTGGCCATGGCCTTCGGCAAGATACCCTTGCGCTTCTTGCAGATGGAATGCAGCAGGGATTGGGCAGCCGGCACTGGTGTAGCATAGTCCTCAAAGATGTCTGCAGGAAAGAAGCGTTACAAAAACAAAGCAAAACTAGTAGGGCATTTTCGATTACCAAACTTCAGGCGAATGTACTCGTACGGATCGCTCTCCCAGAGTTCCTGATCGGAATCCGTGAACGACATGATGGGGAAAATAACATCCTGGATGACGGCCACCATATGGGGCTTAATGAGCTTCCAGGTGTAGGCGTGGCTAACACTGCGCCAAAACAAATGTGTAAGTGTCACATCGAACAATATTCGCTTAAATATCAACATCGTTGGCGAATGTTTTAAAAGTACTTACGCATTCTTCAGATAGTTGAGCACATCGGTGAGGACTCGCGGCGAAACGTAAACACGGTTCCGGTACTGGTCGAGAATCTTTAGTAGCACCTCCAGGACACCCTGGCTGAACGTGGGCAGATACCACTCGGCGAATTTTTGGTACTTTTCGCTAATCACATTGCTGGGACTTCCATACCTACGGTGAGAATGTTGACAAATAATTTAGAATCGTAGATCAAAAGTCAAGAGGCTTGATCTTTACTCAACGCACCGCTCGAACATGCGGACCATGATGTGAAGGGCCCATTTCTTGGTCTTCCAGTAAGGGAACTCAGTTCGCTCGTCATCATCCAGATGAGAGCTGTCGGGCACGTCGCGATCGGCCACCTGACGGCAGATCTCCATCCATTGGGAGAAGATTTCCTTGGTGATGAGGTCCAGCGGCAGGCTGTACTGCGTGAGGGCATAGTAGATCTTAAGGATCTGCTTCTGCAGGAGCACTGACTGCTCGGACTGCTCGGCTAGCAAGCGCACCATTAGCTGGTAGATCATGGGCAGCAGCAAGTTCATCGCCTCGTTCAGTGGCGTTCGCTCCTCGCTGCGCTTGTACTCGTAGGTCTTCACCAGCTGGTACATGGTCACCAGTGCTCCGTTCCAGCCATTGACATCCTGGTTTTGCAGGTAGATGCTGATGTTGTCTACCACCTGGGGCCAGCGTCCGGGGAAATCATTCTTGATGATGTGATTCACGCAGACGGAAAGCTGAACCCTGTGCCACGGGGCGGAGAGAAGGAAGTTAAGGCACTTGAACGCAACTCCCATTTGGTAGACTTACCTGATCAGCTCGGGCGCATGCACGATGGCGTCCACGATGGCACTGCGTATCATGGCGCGATCCTGCTCATGAATGGAGAAGGGTATCGGCTCGCCCGGCTTAGCCTCGTGGTCCGACCAGCTGCTGTTGATCAAATTCTTGAGGTAGACAGCACCCGCCTGGCGCACCGGCTGCTCCACTGTCGTCTGCATCACGATCTGCAGTATGGTGGGCACAAATCCAATGATTTTGTGTATCTGCGAGCGAAAGTATTATATTTAGGGATTTGTTTACACAGCTGTTGTGGTGGTGAGTAATGGACGATGGCCGCCAGGGGTTAAGTTTTTGATTTGGCCGGAATCGATCGATGGCTGTCCATGGAAGCACTTTAAATTCTGTGCACAGAGCTCGTTCAATTAATATGGGGCTACTGTTGGTAATAAACGCTGATAAAGTTAATTAACCCGAAGGGGGCGGGTGGAAGGCCCGAGTGGGCGGTGCTGGGAGGGGCATGCAAATCGTTAGATGCTGACTCAGTCGTAATGAGCATGCTTGTACCGTGGGGCCAAAGAATTTGGTTAATTACCGGAATTCTTATTAAGCGACTCAATTAAGCTCCAGAGGGATTGCATAAGATCCAATTACACGGGTATTTTCCGATTTATAATCAGAGGTTGGCTTATTTATTGACAAATGGATTCCAAAGAATAAACTTAAAACCACAGTACCAACACACTTATACACACAGTCATGTATTGAATTTGTACATAAATATATGGACTTGTTGCCATATCCCCCAATTAGCAAGGCCAAGGGAGTTGGAGGTGGTCAGTGGTAAACACCTGAAGGGCAACCTTTTGAGCGATATCGGCTTACACTATCCCCGAGCCCCATCGCACCCACACAAACACCGAAGACGAACCGCTCGAGGAGAGAGCGCGGGAGAGGTTAAGCGAACAATTAAAAAGCACATGGTTTCGGGGCGATGGCGCCACCACCAAGTTCACTCAAATCTTTTAACCGGCGGACGGCACCGGGAACAGGCACTCACCTGGGCCAGTTGATCCTCGGCGGCCTTGCGCTGCTCCGGGTTTGGATCAATAGTTGCGCGCAACAGTTCCGTGAGTTTCTGTGCCTCCATTTTCGCGATTCGTTACTACTAATCCCACGTTTCGGGCCGGTCGTTGCTGCTGCTCGTTTGTGGACACGCGCTGCGCCCACTGTGCTATCCGCTGTTGCCTGGTTGTCCTGTGCTCGAGGAATCGCCGCTCTAGTGGCTTCAATGTGGGGGCGAAATCTGGCAAATCTCTGCTCCCTGCACCCAGAGGAAAAAACGTGGAAAAGGCTCCACACTCACACACACACCGCCGAAATTTGCGAGACGAACGACGAAGCGTGTAGAAGAAGCAATCTATCGATAATTTATCGTCAATTGCCATTCACCGTTTATATATCGATGCAGCCCTGGCAGGGCAAGCAGAACGTGAACACGCGAATGTGTTTGTGACAAAGAGCAAAGTGACACATCGTTGGCGGAGGTGTGGTTGAAAATATATAGAAATCTGTGTTTATCTGCTGAAGAAACGGACTCGAATTGGTGTCTAAAGCAAGCTAGGATCGCAACTCAAGTCCGATATCTATAGGCAGCAAGGCAAATAGCAGATCAGTGACAATGGCAGGCAGGCTACCGGCGTGCGTAATCGATGTGGGCACCGGGTGAGTTGAGTGTTCAGCGGATTGCCCGCGGGGGTCTCCGCTTCCAATTGGAAGAAAAGAGGTCGTCTGACTGATCCGATGTTTTTTATCCGTTTAGCTACTCTAAGCTGGGCTTCGCCGGCAACAAGGAGCCGCAGTTCATCATCCCCTCGGCAATTGCCATTAAGGAGTCGGCCCGAGTGGGCGACACCAACACACGGCGCATCACAAAAGGCATCGAGGACCTGGACTTCTTTATCGGAGACGAGGCCTTCGACGCCACCGGTTACTCCATCAAGGTATGCGGCCGGTGATTAATCAACCACTTGAACTTGCCCAAGGCATTCCGTTCACATTTAATCATCGCTTTCGCCGCAGTATCCAGTGCGTCATGGTCTGGTGGAGGATTGGGACTTGATGGAGCGCTTTCTGGAGCAGTGCGTGTTCAAGTATCTGCGAGCCGAGCCCGAGGATCACTATTTCCTGTTGACTGAGCCGCCGCTAAATACGCCGGAGAACCGCGAGTATACGGCGGAGATCATGTTCGAGACATTCAACGTTCCTGGGTTGTATATCGCCGTGCAGGCTGTGCTCGCCTTGGCCGCCAGTTGGGCCTCTCGATCAGCCGAGGAGCGCACCCTCACGGGCATTGTGGTGGACAGCGGCGATGGAGTGACGCACGTCATACCAGTGGTAAATAGAACAGGCCCGTTATCTTATCAGCAGCGAGTTGAGTTTGCAGCGGGTATAGTGAGAGCAATGTTTATCTTGGAGTAAGGAACTCGTATGGAGCTGGAAATTCTGAAAGCTTTAATCAATCAAATTAAGATAGGGTTTTGTTAAAAAAACTGAAGAAAAGTGCTTCAAAAATATGTATGTACCTAATTATATGTATTTATGCATTTAATTATTTACAAAGAACTGCTAAAATGATAAATATATTTTATATCAGCGTTATAGAGATTACGAAAAATATTTTATGTTTGGCAGCAAAGAAAAAACGATAATAGAATGACACACATTCGGTTTTAGATGGCCTTACTTTTCTTTAAAAACTCTTAACCTAAATTCCATTTATTTCTTTTTAGGCAGAGGGCTATGTGATTGGATCTTGCATCAAGCACATCCCCATTGCGGGCCGCAACATCACCTCGTTCATCCAGAGCTTGCTGCGCGATCGAGAGGTAGGCATACCTCCGGAACAAAGCCTCGAGACTGCCAAAGCGATCAAGGAAAAGCACTGCTACATCTGCCCCGATATCGCCAAAGAGTTTGCCAAGTACGACACGGAGCCAGGCAAGTGGGTGCGCAACTACACTGGCACCAACATGGTGACTAAGCAGCCGTTCAGCGTGGACGTCGGCCACGAGCGGTTCATGGGACCCGAGATCTTCTTCCATCCGGAGTTCTCGAACCCCGACTTTACCATTCCGCTTTCGGAGATTGTTGACAATGTCATCCAGAACTGCCCCATCGATGTCCGGCGTCCGCTGTACAACAATATTGTCCTGAGCGGTGGATCCACAATGTTCAAGGACTTTGGCAGGAGGTTGCAGCGAGATATCAAGCGATCGGTGGACACACGCCTCAGGATCAGCGAGAATTTGTCCGAGGGACGCATTAAGGTGAGTATTGATACTGCGAAGAGTTAGAATTGGGCGTTACAGTCTTATTTTGATTGCTTTTCTATTCCAGCCAAAACCCATTGATGTTCAGGTGATTACGCATCACATGCAGCGGTATGCTGTGTGGTTTGGAGGCAGCATGTTGGCCTCAACGGTAAGTCTTCACATCTATATATAAATACATAAATATATATTGCAGGATCCTTATATGCTAATTCTATTCTGCTATTTCAGCCCGAGTTTTATCAGGTGTGTCACACAAAGGCTGCCTATGAGGAGTATGGACCCAGCATTTGCCGTCACAATCCCGTCTTCGGCACCATGACATAATTGTTCCGATCCAATCGGCCCGGCCTACAGCAGTTATTATTGCTTTATTTTCCCAATTTGAAATTTGTTTATGTATTCCACGCTAAAGTATTAGGAATGATTCTTTTCTATCTAATGTATGTTGTGTTTAGCTCTAAACTCTATGTAAATCATTTTCGTTCTACGGCCAAGCTTAAGTTTGTTTCTTTAATTTCGTGTGATTCTGTTAGGCTAACTCTTAGAAAAACAACAACTCCGATGTCTGCCAGTTAAAATCAGCTAATTAAGGTGTATTTTATACCATACTCTAACACACACCACACCACACACAACACAGTCAGTCATAGTCACACCAAATTAAGCTCTTCGGAATTGCCAATTCTCGTTCTATACACACATTATATATGAAAAGCTGTACTTGTCATAGTAATATTTATAATTGCAATAACTGCAAAAAGGGAAACAGCAGAAAACTGAATGAATGAACAAAAAGAAAAATCGATAAGAAATATTAATGAGAAATCTGTTTGTTATATTGATAAGCGTAATTGAAAAGGCATTAAATAAATCAATAAAACATTCTTTAAGCTCAATCAATCCCAATCTTGATCTCTAAAGCTTGTATATTTGTATATTTGGCGTCCTTAAATCGGCATTTTTATATACTCATTTTTTGAAATCAAATCAAACTCGCATTTTTGGGTCTTTGAATCGGTATTTTTCTACCCTAGATATTTGTACAATAATTTCTGAAATGGCTGCTGTACTCTTCGATCAACCGGAAACATCAGTTACCGGAAACCCTATTCCGTGGTTTTGTAATATTTTGTAGCATACTCTTAATACGCACGATAGCGTTTTAAGATTTAAAAAAACTACCGGCTGCTGCCTAGTATCCTCTGTTCGCCTAGTATCTAAACCCCATAAACAGCATTTGGCTGTCATTCCATTTTTGGCCAAATTATACTCTCCAGAAGACCTCAAATATGCGGATATTTTGGTCCTTAAGTCGTTATTTTTGTATCCTAATTTTTGGACAAATCAAACTTAAGAATAACCTTTACTTGGCCAAAACAGCCTTAAAAACAGCGGATCGGAATATATATGGAATTTGGCTGTCATTCCATTTTTGGCCAAATTATGCTCTCCAGAAGACCTCAACTATACGATTTTTTTAGTCGGCAGCTTAAAATAACCATAACTGTGCCAAAACAGCTTTAATTTCAAATCGGAAAGCTTTTCCATATCAGTTTTTATTTGCTTAATTAATCGGCATATTTAGTTTGAAAATTAAGAACAATAAATTTTTAGCCAATTTTTGACAATTTTAATGATGTAACCCCTTATCAATTTTTGAAAAATTGGCGAAAATTTTATTCCCAATTTTCTTAAGTGTTTTATTGTTAAATAATTGTAATTTTAACGGCGAATCGGAAAATATATGGCATTTGGCTGTCGTTCCATTTTTGGCCAAATTATGCTCTCCAGAAGACCTCAAGTATGCGGATATTTGGGTCCTTAAATTGGCATTTTTATATCATAATTTTTGGAAAAATCAAACTTAAGAATAACCTTTACTTGGCCAAAACAGCCTTAAAAACAGCGATTCGGAATATATATGGCATTTGGCTGTCGTTCCATTTTTGGCCAAATTATGCTCTCCAGAAGACCTAAACTATTCGATTTTTTTAGTCGGCAGCTTAAAATAACCATAACTG
>VNKC01004583.1:0-59464 GCA_008042775.1 Drosophila pectinifera | reverse complement strand
TTCAAAAATTGGCCAAATTTTTTATCTCATTTTTTTTAAATATTTAATATTTAAAAGATTAAGATTTTAACGGCGATTCGGAATATATATTTCATTTGGCTGTCATTCCATTTTTGGCCAAAAATATGCTCTCCAGAAGACCTCAAGTATGCGGAAATTTGGGTCCTTGAATCGGCATTTTTTTATCCTAATTTTTGGACAAATCAAACTTAAGAATATCCATAACTTGGCCAAAACAGCCTTAAAAACAGCGGATCGGAATATATATGCCATTTGGCTGTCATTCCATATTTGGCCAAATTATGCTCTCCAGAAGACCTCAAGTATGCGGATATTTGGGTCCTTAAATTGGCATTTTTATATCCTAATTTTTGGACAAATCAAACTTAAGAATATCCATAACTTGGCCAAAACAGCCTTAAAAACAGCGGATCGGCTTCGAGCAGGCAGCGCAAAATTGATTATTTCCATCTACCAGTGCCCCGAACCGCTGACCTTATATATTCTATCAAAAATGTATTTGCTAATTGATTTAAATTCAGGAATGAAATTGTAGATAAAATCAGCATACATTTACCCTCTGCTTTAGAAATGAAATACCAAACTTTTCAGCTCAAGGATCGGGCAGACAAGTTGCAGTTTCTTTACAACCCAAATGCATATAGTTTAGGGCTCCCGTTTCCACTTTAGATGATTGAGGGTCCTGCGACAAATGCGAAATGCGGAATTTGGAACTTATTTGTCCCCTCATTGACAGACGGAGCCAGGAGCTGGCAGCCAAGTTGCCACTTAATTTATGTCCCGAGAGAAGTTCGCGTGCAAAGCCAGAAATGCAATGCAATTTGCGGGCAACCTCCGGCTTCGGGCAGGCAGCGGAAAATTGACTTAGCTTTTATTTTCATCTACCAGCGCCCCGAACCGCTGACCTTATATATTGCGGCAATTTTGGAAAATGTCATTTGAAATGTCGCATCTTTTGGCCACGGTTTCGACAGGTTTCTGGGCAACCCCCGCAGCTCCCAGCATGGATGGATGGGTGGATGGATGGATGATGTGGATGGGGTCTTTAACAATACGCTCTGATTGCTCGCTCGTTCTTTTATTTATTTTGAATTCTATTTTCACCATACTGCCGTCTATTGTCTGGCCGCGTGAGAATGCCGATTGCAAATAATTTTATGTATTTATTTTTTATTCGAGTTTATGCTCCGCTGCCTGTATCTGTATCTGTTTCTGTTTCTGTTTCTGTATCTGTATCTGGTTTTCATGTAAATCGTTTGGCGGTTTGCCGGCTTGCTTACTTTTTCACCCAATAGATATCTGTGTTAATTAATTTGGCGCTGCCATGCGAGTTTTACCATTTTCATTTCCATTTTGGCACGAACATGTTTTCATTTTTTTGTGGCTTAATTTAATTAGCTGCTCCTAAATGCGGAGTTGAGGCTGCTTCTTTGTTCGATGTATTTGCCTATTAATATGCACAGCAATAATTATGATAATAATATTGCTTGTATTTTGTGTGCTAAATAATTTGTGGCATTTTAATTAGCCTTTTTCTCTCATTATTTATTTAAAGCCGCCTGCACTTTGGTTATATTTTGGCAAATAGTTGAAAATAGCTCTCTAATCGCACGATAATCTCGTTTGACTTTGCCCTTGAGGAAATTTCTTGCAGGAAAGTGAGAAATTTAATGCGGCGCGTGTCACAATAAAAATAAGTTGAAAACGGAACAAAAAGCCAACACGTGACTGGAAACTCAAACCGAATTTGTATTTTAACGATTTTGCGAAACACAAAATAGAGAAATAGAGCACACAGAGGCCAGAATGTTTGTAGCCTGCTGTCAGTCATAAAATGGCATTAAAAGCAATTAGCAACTCGCCTTATATTCCGCGCTAAAAGCAAATGAACATATTGCCGGCCGTAATTAAAATCCGGAGCTCTTCGGGCGGCAAAACAATTTCGAAGGAAAGGAAAGCGGAAAAACGGCTCTCACCAAGTCTGAGAAAAATAATTATAACACTACAGTGCCTGGTTAATGAAGTAAAAAGAAAAGCACCATTATAGTGTACACATATGCAGATAAATTTGATTTAATTCATGCCAAAAACACAGAAAAGTGTTATCAAAGTTAGGCAAAAGTATTGGCTATATAGCTGTTTCATAGGAGAGGCACCTTTTCCTCATCAGTACCCAATGGCTAACCCAGTTCAACATTCAGCAGCCTTAAAAGCGGCAACAACAGAGGGAAAAATTAGTAACAGCGTGCTTACCACCACTTTGCAGCTAGAACCAGTGGCGAAAGCTCGGCGGTGTTGCAGAGACCCCTTGTGTGCCCTGGACTTTGTTCCGTTCCAGTGTTCCTATACCTAACTCCTAGCCTCATTGAAAGACAAGCACTTAATATCGGCTTCTCATATTAAATTAAATATTTATAAGCCTTAAAGCTTAATCAGATTCAACCGTTATTCCTTCAAGGCTTCACTGTACTACAAGTGAGATATTATCCGTTCTGGGCAACACGCAAGGAAACAATTCCGAAGAGGCATTCCTCGCCGTGTTGACATCCGACTAATTAACTTTTAAGTGAAATGCAAAGGCAAAGCGCTACAAAATGGCAGCAAAAGAACATTCGCTTTAACCTCTGGGTGGCCCCCAGGGGGGAGGTGGGTGTGCCTGTGTGTGTGCCAACCCCCAGATGTATGCTAGCCAAAAAAGGAATGGTGCCAGCCATAGAGCAGTGGAAACGAGGCCAGGCCAATGCTAAGCAGTTGGCAGGAGAGCACACCGTCGTCGCTCAGCACTTTGTGGCTCTTTATTTTTTATTATTTTTATGGGCGCTGCTGCTGGGCTCGACTCGGCCCATAAAGTCGGCAAATGCTGAAACAGGGCCCAGACGCCCGACGACCAGGCTCAGATGCAGCCGCCGGAATGGCGCCCCGGAACCTCCAGAGAATGGAGACCGCGGGCCGGAGGCGGACGGAACAGTTACACATTAGTTGGCAACATTTGCAATTGTAATGACTCGCATCTAAAATGCAACCATCCGGTTAAATGTGCCGAGATGGCGCCGCCCACCTTTCCCTTTCCGAGAAACACCTGCAATTAACACGGAAACCGTGGCAGCGGGGTCAGAGGGGGAGCGAAGTGTGTGCACCCGAACCTGGGTATTAGAAAGTATTTTGCAGAATGCAAATTGTGCAGAGATTAGGTACTCTGGCTCTCTCGCTGTCAGCCTCGAAAGTTTGATAAGTTTTTCAAATATTAGGAAATTTATTGAGATAGTTCTCTTTGACCTGACAAGAGTTGGTTGGAGTTCAACTGGAAATGGCTTTGATAACTATCCGTTTACGTATTTCTTGGGAATCTCTGGACTAAAATTGTATAGTATTCTACAGAGATGTTAAAGTAGCTTTTAGGGTTTAAAGATTCTTCAAGATAATACAAGTACAACATCGATTTCGCTTCCCTATTTTATTGTAACTTATTAGGGTATTCATTATTCTGTTCAGTCTCCTTCAAGTTTCCCCCTGAAACTCATTAATTCTCCCGATCTCTGACCTAGTCAAGTACCTTGATGAGAAGCATCTGCCATAACTCAAAACTACTCACAATTCCCCTCCGGCCAGACCAAAGTTCCATTTTCGCAATCAATCTGCCAATCGATGGCAGACGTTTTCCATTTACAAATGGCAAATAGCTTTTCCCGGCTTTGGTGGCTTTTCCCGGCTTCGCCTAGCGCCCCCGCGAAACACCAAAGTCACAGCTGCCGCGGATCTCACGCTTCATTTGGCAGCTCAGGTGGGAAAAAAGGGCAAAAGCTGCTGCTTCTGGCTAAGCAATTTTCCTGCAATCAGTCAAGATGGCGGGAAGAAGGGCAAGGGCTATGCTAAGCAAATACCATAGTCCTTTTGGCTTAAACGCTCGTTCGCCCTGGCCAACTTTCTGTTCTTCTGCTGGCTCGTAAACCTGCAGTTGGACTTTTCTAGAGGAGAGTCTCTGGGGTGGCTGCCCCGAATGAATGATGGAATTGGCAGTCGGAGAATCTTATGTATACGATCACGAATCATTGGAGGAGCTTAATGCTACTGTTGGACAGGTGGCAATGGCTCATAAAATCGAGGCCATTTCTTATGCGCTCCCAGCATCACCTTTGCCGGCACGCAATGAACTGTATTTAAGACAGAAAAATGGGTGTTCAGGGAAGCAATTTCACAAGGACTATATCCTTGGTTCAGTAGCTATAAATTTGCTGAAAATTAATTAAGACAAGTGAGTTTAAAGTGTATTTCTTCCCATCAAGTGTTTAATTTAATGTCTTTTCTTCGGCTGTAAACTTTTAATCAAATGTAAGCTGGTTGAAAGGGGAAACTTGGTTCTAGAAAGTGGTTAACTAATTACTGATGTATTTTAGTCCTTATTTCTTATTTCTTAATCATTTTAATCCCTTCATTTACAGGGGCAAGGACAGCTACAGCTACCAGCACAACTACGTGGATCGGGTGCGTCTGGAGGATACCACCGGTGGCCAGCAGCAGCAGCAGCAGCTCCATCAACAGACCACCCACGACCCCCGGTGTCCGCAGCTGCGAGCCGCTGGCTGGCGGCACACGCACAAGTCCATATCGCATCTCGACTTGGCCACCAGCTGCCACGAAGCAGCCGGATCTGGCTTAGGTCGCCACTCGCAGCTCCATCACCCCAACCACCACCACCAGCCGCAGTCGGGCCACCTCCTGCACCACCACTCTCATTCTCATTCCCACTCTCACTCCCATCCCCACGCTCAACCCCACTGGACGCAGTGCCGCGTGGGCGTGCCCGGAAGTGGCAACTGCGCCGGAAACGGCCAGCTGAGGAACGCCCGATCGCTGGACTACACGCAACTCGAAAGGGATGAGAACGCCTTGGACATAGCCGAGTTCTACTGGCGCTTTGACGCGGAAGCTCCGCTAGACCAAGTCGAAAGCTACGCGGGTGAGTAGAGGCCTTCGTCAGCGGGAAATTGATCGAAAACCACTCGGCCATGTCGTGTAAGTGCTTTATCGCACTTAAAACATGTATCAACGGTATCTGAGTATCGGTTTCCGAAATAAAATTGATCTGTTTCCCCAATTAACGTGTCAGTATCGAGTGTGACTAATTGAATCTTCTAAATTTCTTAGGTCTGCCCATCAAGGACTCTGCAGCGACTCCAGAAAAGTCCGGAGAAGCCAGCAACACCAACACCACACCCAGCTCCAACACTATCTCCTCCTCCAACAAGCTAACAAATGGTGGATCTTCCAGCAGCGGAGTAGCCAGCGCCGCAGCCACCTTGCTCGACATTTTGGGCAGCGAGTCGTGCAGCTTGCGGAGATCGCGCAGCTTGGCCGTAATCCGTGAGGAGACATTTAGCGACCTGCAAATCGGATCCGCAAACAGCAGTCGTCGTCGGTCGCAGCTAATACCGCGTGCCCGGCTAGTTAGTCGTGGCTTTTT
This sequence comes from Drosophila pectinifera, assembly GCA_008042775.1. NCBI lineage: Eukaryota > Metazoa > Arthropoda > Insecta > Diptera > Drosophilidae > Drosophila > Drosophila pectinifera. The sequence continues at coordinate 53,982 of VNKC01004583.1, read as the reverse complement.
CCGCGAATCGCCACGGTGAGTGAGTCACAAGCACTGGGCTTCAACGCGCTGCTTTAAAGCATTAAAATATAAACTACCTATTAATATGTCTATAGTATTCCCTAGAGACTAAAGATTCGCACACTTGATTTGAAGCTAAGTGCTTTAAGAATCGTTTAATCAATACTAAGACCCTCTGAAACAATGATTTTGCTCTCGAGTGTGTATCACGCATACGCCGCGTAGACCCAGCTCGGTTTCAACTGGATCTGATTCGCCCGGCGTTGAGTCAGTCGTTGAGCGTCGCTCGCCGCAAACTCAACAGGTCGCGCAATTTTCGCTTTTCGCTTTTAAACAATTTGAATTCGTGAGCCGGCGGCCAAATTGTTGCGGTCGGTTTGCTGTCGCTGTTGCCATTTTCAGCTTGTGTTGCCGGTGGTTTCATTGGTTTCGCTGCTTCCATTGGCGTGTGCGTTGACGTTGGCTTTGTGGGCCGGTCAGGGTCACGGCACGAGGTCATTGTTGCATTAAGCATGGCTGACTACAGCTGAGGTGGAAAAAATGGCATAGTTAAGCCGTAAAGAGGGGTTCTATTTTAGTATTATTACCCGAGAATATGGAGAGCAGTTCCCAGTGCTATTATTTTGTATAGAACTGTATATACTTGTCGCCGCTAAGTGCGGTCTGTCGATTAAACCTAAGCCTGATTTGTGATCACTGCAAAGTCCAAGCGAGCGGTCGTTAAGCCGAGTTACATAAGAACATCTAACTTTTATGTGCAGTTAAAGTTCAGTGAGAGTTAGTTTTATTCTTATTTACTGCCTTTTTAACAACTCACTCACACTTTAATTTAAAGCGAAAAAGTTTGTAGTTTGTCAATTGTTCGGGCAGCATAACTATGCAGGCTGCAGCTGCGTATGAGTCCTGCGGCTGGTGACAGCGAGCTGAGAAGCTTTTAGCTCCGCTCTACTCGTCCTGCCATTAGCACTCTCGTTATCCTGCGCATCCTGACAATGACAGCTGCCATCGCACTTGAAATCGCATCCTTCCTGCCCTAGTCTAAGCTCCTAGCATTCAGTGCTCGGGTTTCGGGTCTCGGGTTTTATTTAATTTGCCGCAAATCGTCGCGTCAACTCGCTGGGTAAACTCTCAACTCACCGAGTGCAGCGTGCAACTGAAAGTGATCTGGGGTTCGGGGGGAGAAGTGCCAGACAGCTTGGCTTTAATGCCAACTAATGGAGGCTTAGAACCCGAGTTGCTAAGAGGTTCCTTCGATTCAGAGAATGTCAGGCAGCCAAGCAGCAATGTAATCAATAAATCACGTAATAACAAGTGAAATTAAGCGATATGCTTATTTTGCGAGATGATTATATATATATATATCTCGAACAAATGTCGTGCTTGTTTGAGTTCTACTTCAAATAATATATAAATGACCTGATTAACATTTTCCGTAAGCCCAAAACAAAAAGATTCATTTTTAAAATTGACTAATAGCTCAAAATTATTACCATATTAACCCCAATAGTCGAAATTTTACTTAATCACAAGTGGATGTGAATAGTAGTGGGACTTAAGAAATTATGATTAGGAATGGAGTGCAATTGGAATACATATTTGTATTAAGAATAGAATTTTCCTACAAATAAATTCTATATTCCCGAATATTAATCATTTAATATGATATAAACCTTAGCTTAGTTTATATTTGGCATTTCATGTCAAAAAGTCACGGTAAAAGCAGTTTGGCGACCGTGACAGTAATTATTAATAGTTCTGAATTTATCCTCGTTTGGAATTTGGAATACATTCATACTAAGGACTGTATGTTTTATATGAATTAGAACCTTTTTCTCAGTTTTATTGGTAAACATGAAAGGGGCATTTCCTTGACAGGCACTTTTACGCTTTATGGCTGCCACAACATCCTGTGCTTACACCTTCGTCACCGGTTTGTCACCTTTAATTTCATGTTTGCGTTCCCAACTCTATCAATCACCTGTCGTAGTTTGTATTCGTTTTTCTATACTTTTTTCGCTGCCTGTGAATGTCCATTTGAATGGAAAACAGAACTCCCTTTTGAGTTCCTGACATTCTCAGTTGGGTTTGGCTTTTGTTTGCCTAACCGATTTCCGTTGACTGATTGATTGATTGAGACAACTCTCACATGACACTGAAAACGAGGTCGGCCTAGAGGGAGATGAGCAGTCATCTTCTGTGTAGTAATAGCAATTATAATTGTAAATGTAATTGTAACTAAAGCTTATAACAATGGCCCCATTAACGAGCCCATCCTGCCGTCTCTGCTTTTTTCCCACTCGCAGATTGAACGGCAAAGCGAATCCGAATCCGACGACCTTGCTGCCCGGTGATCAGCCAGCGGATCAGCAGACGCCGGCGGCGGCAACGGAGGACGCCCAGAGCCAGAGAAGCCACTCAAACACCTGCGATTCGCATCAGCAGCAGCAGCAACACCAACTCCAACAGCAGCAGCGACACCCATCGCGTGACTTTGATGTCTACTACGATAATCTGAAACGCTTGGACGCCTTGGCTTTGGGTCTGGCGGAGCCACTGCATCCGTGGCACAACGACAAGAGCGACTTGGAGAGCCTCAACTCTGACTATTTCAAGAACTCGCTGCACCAGAACCACCTCGAGCAGCAGCAGCCCTCCTCGTTGGAACTGGAGGCCCTCGAACAGGTGGCCGTCAGCCTGCTCAAGGAGCGTCCCAGGATCTACCAGTCCCGCAGGCAGCAGCAGCAGCATCACAGGAGTCTGCACCACCACGCCAACTGCCTGCAGCGACACCTGGACACTGGAGGCGAATCCTGCCCCGAGCACAGCCAGAGCAGCATCTTCCCGGAGACCACGACCAGCAACTCCGACGACCAAACGGACAGTCCCTCGCTCTCGGAGCAGGAGTACGACCTGACCCACATCGAGGAGATCTACCAGCAGGGCGGCCAAGGAGAGGAGAGCTACGAGCTTATCAGCCTGACCACCACAGCCAGGACACGTCTGGAGAGCAGTGAAGCCGAGCACGAAGAGGAGGAGGAACACGACTCGGAGGCTACACCCACAGAACCTCCAACCGCCAGCGACAGCGACAGCACCTTGAGGCAGCAGCACCACCCCGATCAGGTGGACAGGCTTATAGCCTACGACTCGGTTTACCTCTCCTCCGAGGACAGCTCCGACTGCACCCTGATCGGCGAGAGCTGCGAGTCCTTCGAGCAGAGAACTTTCACCAGCTGCGGCGAGAGTGGAGAGTTGGAGACGCGCAGTCTGCTGCACATTTCCATCGAGGACACCGTTTACGAGCCCCTGGCCAAACAGCACAAAAAGGAGCTCCAGGTGCCACCGCCCGTACTGACCAGCACTTCGAAAGTCGAGGCACAGATATTCACGCAGGTTCTCAAGGTAGAACACACGCCCAAGCCCAAGATCCTGGCGGTTGTGGAGAAGCGCAAGCTCAAGCAGGAGGAAGCGAAGCCTCAGCCGCCGGAACTGAAGCGCCAGGCCACCGACTCCTTCATAGTCGCCAACGCCGCCAACAAGTCCAATCTCACAGAGAACCAGTACCACAGTCTGCCTGATGTCAACATCGGAGTGAGCCTGAAGGTCTGCGAGAACATAGACAAGGAGCTGAGGTCCTCCTACAAGCAGCAGAGGCAGCAGCAGCGCAAGGAGGCCAAGAGGGAGCAGCAGGTGGTGACCCGCGCAGAGACATACGATTCCATTCGTCGCTTTGGCCGGGCCCACCAAAAGGCCAGGCAAAGGGAGTTCCAGGAGCGCGAAAGGGAGCGCGAAAGGGAAGCTTCTGCGGCTCAGCAGGAAAAGGAAAGGGAAAAGGATAAGGAAAAGCCAAAGATACACAAGGACTTCCCCGTGTCGGAGCGTCAAGAGTTAATCAAGGAAAAAGAGCAGCCTCCAAAAGAATCACAGGTCGAGGACGAAGAGGAGGAGGAGGAGGAAGAGGAACCTCTGCCGCCCCCACCGCCACCTTTGACAGAGGAAACCCTGCCCGAGGAGCTCTCAGATTCTCCACAGGTAGCCTCGCCGGAAATCGAGGAGGAGGACAACCTCTCTGTATCAATATCACAGCCGGAAAAACCAAAGGAGGCGCCCTTCATCGAGGTGGCCAATTTCAGCAAGCTAATCGAGCGCCGTGCCCAGGAAATCCGTGAGCGACAGGAACAAACGAAGCCCACGCCGCCGCCCCCGTCGTTCCACATTATTGTCACCGACGCCCAGAACAATATCATCCAAAAGGAGGCCATCGCGGAGAGCAGGCGGCAGCAAGCCAAGCGTGGCACTAATCCTGGCCCCAAAGCAATCTCAAACTCAAATTCAAACTCAAGTTGTAGTCCCAGCCAGCGCTCCCTGCGACGCTCGGTGAGCTCGTCGAGTGGCAGCAAGCCCTTGGTGCACCGCATCCTCAGCAGCGGTGCTCCCATATACAAAGCCCGGCCTGTCAAGGTCCTGGCCACCACCAACGGCGACTCCTCGAGCTTTTCCCGGGGCAAAATGTCACGACCTCAAATACTGCACGTTGTGGACGGTCGAGGCGGCACCCAAGGCGGGGCAGGAGCCTCTGGTGGCACCCTGCGGAGAAGGAGCAGTGCCAGGAGCCTGGCCAGCACAATTAGCTCTGGCGGCGGCGGCTCCGGCGAGGTGGCTGCTGAATATATGCAGAAAGTTGATGCAGTCAGATGCTACTGGAACAAACTGGCGGGCAATGAGCCGGAAACGCTTAAGACAGAACAGGAGAAGGTGGTGGAGACCCAGCCAGGCGTTCACTTCCAGCTGGGTGGCGAGACCACGGCCCACATCCAAGACAAATCCCCGATTGGCAATGATTTCTGCAGCATGATGCCGCACCCCTCCATTGAGATTGTGGAACTGGGCGAGGGCTCCCAGAAGGCCACCATTGTGAAGGCAGCCGTCGACCAGGACGAGGACCAGGACGAGGACCAAGATCAGTTCGACCACATCCGCTACAAGGTGCTCAAGTCGCAGCAACTGATACGGAGCAACATCCTGGCCACGCGCAACAAGAAGGAGGCGCAGTTCGACGGCCTCATCCAGTACCTGCAGGAGTACAGCTTCCAGGAGCTGCTGAGCAACAACAACGTGGTCATCGTGGAGCCCGTGAGGACCAAGATAGAGCGTCCCCTGCAGGTGGGCATCAACATGGTTGCTGGCCAGTCGAACTCGACGACAGGTGTACCGCCACCGAAGCCGCCGAGAGCAGTTAATGCCACCGGTGGTTCCCAGCCCCGAAAGACGCGACAGAGACAAATCGGAGGAGCTGCGGCCAAGAGGCACTTCTTCTACCAGCCCGTCAGGGTGAACAGGGAACTCTACGAGGACGAGCTCCCGGATCCGGATACAGTTCGCAATGTGAGGCGCTTCTTCGAGCAGAATGTCCTGCCCACTCCTGGCCAGGGTCTACTGGTCCAGTCCCAGCAGAAATTCGGCGGCTCCGCCTGCCAGCTGAGCCCCAAATCCCGGCGTGCCCGTGGCTACCGATACCTCACCATCGACACTAGCTACGGCGGTAGCCAGGAGCAGCCCAAGGGCATGGAACTGCTGGAGGAGCACAAGGCCAAGCACTGGGACAATGCCAGCCTGTCGAGTGGCATTTCCAGCGGGGATTTGAGCTCACCCTGTGGCGAGTACCACCACCAGGAGACGCCCGTGATGGCCTGCAAGGACGTTCACGTCCAGGATGTGGTCAGGCGACACAATAGCAATGCTGCTAATGCCAAGGCCCGGGCCAAGTTTGCCAGCCGGCGCACCTGGTGCCTGGGATCGGGATCGGGCCCGGGCGGAGCCAATGAATCCCTGTATCGGCAGATTTATGAAAATAATTTGGGACTCGGCGAGCAGCAGGACAGTGGCGAGCATCTGGACGAAGAGGACGATGAGCAGGATGACCAGTATGAGGACGATGCGGAGCAGGATATGTGCGAGAACTATTACGTCAGCAACGTGAGTATACGCAATAAAAACATGGACATTTATAAGCTCAAAATATTTAATAACTGATTGGGTAAACCTATCAAGGAGCTCTTGAGTTAGGAAGTGAATTTATAACTAACTATGAGCCTCAAAATATTATAATTGAGTTCTAAATAAGAGAGTTAGCCATTGTATTAATTAAATCTTATTTTAAATATTTCTCTTGTTTCAATTTATTTAAGTATTAGGAGGAGCCAAGATTTTTTAACAAGAGTTCAAGGTGAAAAAGGAATTTTTCAACAAGAAATAACATAATTCTTTAAAATTAAAGAAGTACAACATTTAATAATTATTATAGCAGTTAAAAGGATTATTTTCACAATTTTTCACCTTTGGAATTCCTTAGCCAAGTTAAAGTTTAGTTTATATATATTTTTCTCAACTGTATTACCTTTTTCGGGAGCGGCCCTTTTGCGTGTGGCTTTATGGACCATTATCCCTTGATGGTCAAACCGTCGACTAATCTTTTCTTTCTTTTTCCTACCCATCAGGACGTGCTGGCCAAGATAAGGGAGTGCGGCTCAACGGTCACCTACTATGGCGGACGGGTCCTGGAGAAGACCGCAACCAGCAATACGGCGCCACCCCTGAAGGCCAGCACTCAGTCGACCCAAAGTGGACTGGCGAATGGAACCCGTTCCCGAGTCCGTCAAATCGAGGCCTGCAATGTGTGCCTGCCGAGCGAGAGATGCGAGCATCGATTGCAAAGCAAACAGCAGTCGGTGGCGGACGAGCAGCAGCAGCAGCAGGACTCGTATCAAGGTGGGTGGGAGAAGGTTCTGGCCAAAGCCAGAACATAACCGTTAAGGCCTTTCACTCGGAGAAATATTTGCATGATAAAATAGCATTCATTTGGAGTAATTTTGTGAGCAAAATGCTTGTCTTTAGTTAAAGAATTTGTTTAATAATTAATATTAGCATCACAAAGACATTTTTCCACAATTACTGGCGTCACAGAAATATAAAAAAAAGAAGCGATACGTTTACAACGTAATATTCAAACATAAGTTACACAGAAGTACTTAAACCCTTGACTGGAATTTTTATCTGTCTTTGATGGTCATACAAAGGAGTTTATATACTTATTACTCGAACATTTTCATGACTTTATCTGTGTTAGAGATTTCTCCGAGTAGTAAACTGGCATACAAAATATGTAGTATCTGCTTTAAGTATTACTTCAAGTATATATTACTATATAATGCTTCTTTCTCCCCGTGCACAGGCATTAAATTCAAGTTGGTCAAGTCCAACAGCTGCAGCAGTCGCCTGGAGTTGGCTGGAACCGGAGGGGGAGATGAGCTCGGCGATAGCGAGGTTGTTCGCAAAATGGTTCATCACTTCGAGGCGAATCAGATGGAAAGCAATGTCCAGCTGACCATCAACAGCCAGAGCCAGATAGCGCCGGAGAACAGATATCTCGAGGAGGAGAACAGCCCCCTGTCGACGGCGGTGCGACGCCAAGTGACAGTAAATAATCACATCAATGTGTTCGGGGACATGCCCCGGGATGATCTCGAGAAGGCTGAAAACTTTAATGGCCAGCCAGAGGATGGTTATGGCTGGAACAGGGCGGAGGAGCAGGAAGAGGAGCCCCTGATGGCGATGTCGCCCACATACGAGAGCCAGGCCATGAACATTCGCCTCGAGAATCCACCGGGCAGCAGTGCCACCCCCACAGCTGTTGCCAGCAAAGTTTGTCGCAATAAAAACGTGGACTTGGCCTACATGCTGGTTAAGACCCCAACCACCAATACCGTAAATCCTCCCAAGGGCAAGCCCATAGAAGTTGCTCCGCAGAAGATTGGAAGGCAGCTTGGAGGTGAAGCAAAGGAGAATGGATTCGAGATTCCTGCCGTGGCAAAGGCCATCAAGCCGACGAAGGTCGTCGCGCCAAATGATAGGCCGCAAATCATAGTGCCCGTGGAAATACACCCCCAGGTGAACAGTCAGGCTGCTCCTGCTCCTGCTACCATTAGCATGTCCACGCCAAATCCCCCCGAGCGTCGGCTGAGCAATGCCAGCAGCAGCAACTCGGTGGTGGATAAGACCGTGGTTCGTCACTATGTGGCCAACGATAAGAGCATCTACGAGAGGCGCAAATACGACGAGATAGAGTTCGAGGAGTTTGAGATCTATGATCCCAGCAAGGAGCCGCCGCCGCCGCCGCTGCCGGAGGAGGAAGTCCCGGAGAAGACAGCCACCGACGGGGAACTGTACGACAGCCTGGACGACAAGATGTGAACGGAAACGGAAACGGAAACGAAAACGAAATGCTCAATTGGAAACTTCTTGGGGTTTTGGTCACCTTAGATATTATTACCCCATATCGTTAGCCTAATTTAGCTAGCTTTACAGGTAAAGCCAAAAGATTATGCAATAACTGCTATCCAAAGTATGATTTATAATTACTTAAATATATATAATTCGCAAGCGAAGACATTTGTTCACCTGTACATTATAAAATTATGCCAATAAATAAATGCGCAATTTATTTAACGAGCTGTGACAGCTGTCTGCCCCATTATTCATTATGCATTTTGTGGAAAAGGCTTTGCCGCTTAGCTATCTCGGGATTTGCCATAGACTGGAATGGTTCATTGCAAAATGCAGGGAAATGGGTAACCGCAATGCCCACTAATTGATCGAAATAATCTTTAATTAATCTATAATATACAGTCATTCAGCGGTTGAAAAGCAAGCGCTAGATGGAGTCGAGGCAGAAAGTTGACAATGGTCTGGTAATTAAGTGATTAAAAAGGAGAGGGGCGGTATCGATTGAAATATAAGAGTTTATCTAGAGTTTGAGTTGGAAATCTTGTTCTTTTGATAGAAATTTATTGTAAGAGTCCCCTTACCTTTAAGATTTTTAATTTTTGTTTTCTTCCTATGACGCCGCAACCTTTTCCTTTTCCTTTTCCTATTAACTCTGCGTTTCTTGAGTGGTTTGCGTTTACCTTTGATAAAAAGGGAATGATTAAAACCAGAACTCCCTCTGAGCACGCAAAAAACCCACATAAAGCCCTCTTCCGAGCCATTTTTAATCGGTTCTTCTTCTTCTTTTGACTGCGATATAACTTTCCTATTCTTTTCGCCCAATATTCTATAATTTCGTCAAATTTTCTTCTCCTACCCTCGGCACTCTTGAGCTCTTGAAATTTTGCTATTCGCGATGCGAGACTAAGCTTTCGGAGTGGTTCCTCTTTGAATACAGTTTTTAGTGCCTTTTCGGCCTGTTCTTTTAGCCTTTGGGCCACTGAAAAAAGCCGGTGAGATTCGTTAGAATCCTGGCACTTGGCACGGTATTCATGAGGTTTCGATTTCCGCTCTCTCTTCGGACTTGAACCTGCGATGGCAATGATGATTGATATGCTTACAATTACCCCCAGAAGCCCCCCGAGGATGTGTCAGCCTTCAATCAGTTTTCCGCATTAAAGGAAAATATTTACAGAATATCTCAGAGGTAAACATGGTCCAGGACTCAAAGGAAACTCACCTCCCGAATTAAGTTGGTTTTTATGCTTGTCCGACTTTTTGCCGTCATCATCCTCCGCCGTGGAAACGAAGCTTCTGTGCTGCTGGAGCTCGTGACCCGGCCGTAGGTGCTGCGGATGGGAAAGGGGAGAATATTTGCAAATTAACATTAATGGCTTCATTTCGCCTTATTGATTGTGGCTTAAATTGCCCCAACATCTTGCAACTGACAGAAAAGAGCTCCGTGATGTATAGCCAAAAATTATTGGCCGCATACGCCACCTTAAGTATGATGATAACATCGGTGTGCGTGTGCGGATGATTATGCGAATTTACGGGTGTGTACTTTGTGGGGTGAACCTACATTCGTGGGTGTTTAACATATTTAAGAAGACATAGAGTTCTTCTTTGATTATAATATATATATAAGCATTTTCAGGAGACAGTCTAGGCTGTATTACTCTTATTGTGTCCTTAAAGTAATATGAACCTCAGATAAGTATAATTTAAATATTTTCCTGAGCATTTAGTCCTGTTTCTAGGACGAGGATGAAGTTGTTAAAGCCCAGGTCCACCCTGGAGTACATTGTTAGCATTCCTCTCTGTAGGACTCCCCCGCTTTAAGCCCATTTTAGACTGGCATTCTTTGCATGTTTCCGCCAGACCTAATTAAGTTAAAATGCTCCCCAGTGAAATCACGTGCTCTCCATAACGAACGACCAGAACGACAACGAAGTCACACTCAAAACAAGGGCCAACAAATATAAAAAAAAAGAAGGGAAATGCCAATGGAAATGGAAAAGCATGGAAAATGGTATGCGTAAACACAGTTATTGTCAAGGCACACCCGAAAATGTGTGTGTGGGAGAGAGATTTAACCCCCGCTCTGCACATCTGCCGCTTTTCTTTAACAACTTTTTTCTTTTATTAGTTTCCTTTTTTCTGCCGATGACAACGTGGCGTATGAGTAATATCACAAGGGAGCAGGCGAGGAAATCGAAACTGTAACCGTTTACCTTGTCACTTAAGCCAGGGAAGCCAGGCAGATGATAAGAGGGAGGATTTCCCCAATTGCCAAGTGCTATGCAGCTTAAAGCATTAAATCCGGCAATAAAATGAGATAAATATTTAATGCCATAACCTGTCAACCTCTCTCAAAAGTCCACAGCCTTTGAGGAGCCTCTTTCGCCATGTTTAAACTATGACTTCATTTTATTAAACTTAATGAATAAAATATTTCATTGACTAACTTTAGACATCAAGGCCTTGAAATATCAAACGTCTACTAAAGAAGGTTTAAATTAAAAGTTTACAAGTAACAGACAGCTCATAATATGTCAGTTTGTAGTTAATTTGAATTAGAGCCACTCTTTCCCAAAATAGCCACAAAAACATTTAAAATTAGTCACTTAAATACTATAAATAAAATTGAAACAAATACATGGTTGCATTTTTCGCTTGTAAAACGAAAAATTCAATTTTAAAAGAACAATATTAGTTTTAATTAAAATTCCCATATATATATTCTTTATATTTAAATTCTTTTATTAAAACAACCCCAACACATTCCCCTCGCTCTTTAAGCTTCTGCTGGAAAACCCGATAAAAAACACTGCATAATTTTGGGTGCAGCCGTCCAAGTGTGTGTTGCTGTGTGTGTTTCCAAGCATAAAGCCCTGCGTATACATAACATATACGTGTGTTTAGACACGGCGTGGGAATTGCGGCTTTCCTCATATGGTATGCACGCGTTGTGCGCCGATTTCAACTTTTACTGATTGGATTTCACGCTCGCCTCCAATCAGGGGGCTTCAATAATTCAATGGCGGGATGAAAATTCAGAAAAATGTAACAAAACCAAGTGGGAGGCTCCCCGTTGGGTAATTGAAATTTAAATGGCAAATAAATGACACTGTCACGCCCCAGACCAGGCCAGAAACCATAGATCAAATGGTGTTTTCTGCAAAAACTTTTGCTATTTGTTGGCGCGCATTATTGATGGACTCTGGAACTCTCGGGGGAGCCGTGACAAAAGAACAGGACACTTGTGACAACTTCGAGGACAGTTGGTCAGAGTTTCTCCCAGAGTTTCCCTCCGCAAATCGAGTTTCGAAGCCGGCCAAAAGTTATGGCTCTCGACGAGCTGTCAGCCGGCATCAAATGTTAAAAACTTGCCCCACACTGTCACTGCCGCAAAAGCAAATGAAACATTAGGCGGCACATAAATCTAACAAGCTCCGACAGCCCCAAACCCAAAACCATCTCGTTTGCAGCCCGAGAGTATGCCACAGACTTGGCTGGTGGCAAAAGTTATTTTACGATCGTCCAAATAAATTGAAATCGCAGCAGCACACTCCGCCCAGCCCAGCTCGGCTCAGCTCGGCTTAGCTTTTCGCTCTCGCAGATGAAGGAGAGGAAAATGAAAATGAAAATGTAATTTCATAAATTACACCTGCTGTCCTCGGAGGGAGATAATGTGGAGGAAGTTGCCCCACTTGGTTCAAATCATTTTAAGTTAATTCGTGCTGTGGGGCAGCTTTAAAAAAAATAAGAAAGGGCAGCCTCACTACTGAGGCTGTTTATTGTCCTTGGACTCTGTCTGCGACATGTTGCAGCAATTGCCTCTTAATGAGCCCGACAATGTGGCCACGTGCGGCGCCCAAGTCTAGGCTCACACTGGGAGTAAAAGTGGCCATGGAAGTCTTAGGATTAGCCATTAAATTTAAGTCGAAAAAATTAGCATTTATCAGAACTATTTTTTTTAAATTTATAAATTATGTGTATATATTTATTTGTTATACTTTATAAGCTTTCCAAGATCTAAAAAAAAAATATTTTTAAATACATTTATTTGTAGTTTTTATTTATGCTTTACCATGTTCAATACTGAAATATATTTCCAAGTTAAAAATACACCATTACTATAAATAAATAAAACAATTAGATCAATACGTTTTTTCCAATATTACTAATATATATAAAGACTTAAAGCCATTGAAAAAAGGCCGAAGACTGTTAAGTCCAGCTCCACCTGGGGCAAATATTTTACATATTTTTTAAATATATTATTCACGTTACTGAAATCATATTTTTTCTGGCAAGTGCATGGAAAAACACAGGTCACAGGACATGACACAAGAAAGTCAGGATAGGAACAGAAAGGAGACCTGACATGACAAAGGCTCTGCAGGAATAGAGAAGCAAGTGCATGGGCTGGGGCACAATAACAATAAACAAAGGCGAGCCAAGTGGATGTCTCTCCGGGTTCCTCAAATCTTTTTCGTCTGGAATCTTACCGAAAAACTGCCAAGGAAAGGCTCCCTCACATTAGAGATAAAAATAAAATTACACAGCCTCGCGTAATTTGCATAACATTTTCGTCCTTCGCCACTTTTTAAGCCCGTCTCTGGAGTGTTCCAAATTACTTTTCATATTTTTTGTTATTTGTTAGTGAACGCCTGGCCCGGCGCCCCCATTTAAAAAGTGTAAAAACTTTGCAGAAACTTTCCAGCGAAGAATTTCAAATTGATTGAAATTAAATTTTAAGGACTCCGAGGCTTCTGCACGTCAGGCAGAGAACATTTCACTCAACCGGGAAAATGGTAGAAAATCCTAGACAAAGACTCGCGTTTCAGCCCTTTGTTTCAGTCGCGTGTCAAGAGGTGCATTCCGCGGGCTTTCCGCCAAGAAAAACATATTGTTCTCTGCGCGTTTGATTGTCGCTGAATGAGCAGCTTGTTAAGCCCCGCCAAATGGAATAATGAATCCCATCAAAGCAATTTCCCAGCTTACCCCGGATGAAATGCAATGCGACTGCCGCGCACAGATGCTTTATGGCCCCTAAAGGGACGAAGGAAGAGGAATGCCCCTCCTGGTCCGGTCCATTTATTATTTAGCAATTGAGGCGGCTATGCAATGAATCATAAAAATAATACGGCTGAGCTTCGAGGAAACGAGATTAGCGGAACGACATCGGAGGAGGATCGAAGCGAGGACAGACAGGATAAGCACCCGGCGGAGGTGATGAAAAATCCCCGTATCCTTGTAACATGAACGGACATCTCCAGCCACGTCCATAAATTTCTATAAATATATTAAGAGGAAAGCAGCGGAGAGAGAGCTAATAAATTAGACACACGCTCGGCGGCGGACCACGGCTATTCTTTCGCCAGAATAGAAAAGATTTTCTGCGAGTAAATATTTAGCGGGCGAAAAGCAGAAACCGAAAAAATAGATAAATGATAAACAAGTCTATAAACAGAAACCAGCAGATACAGAGAGAAAAACGAGGCAGATAAAAGCGAATGAGGGAGGCAGGCCAGACGGACTAAAATTAGTGCGAATGCGTACATATCGAAATATATATTTGTGCCGCTATAGATACAAAGATACACACCGCTCAAATTGAAATAGACATTTTTTCATTTCACAGAAAGGAAAGAGTGCCAGAAATTTGTCGCCGCCCTCATAACTCATAGGTAGTCAAAGAGACGTGGTGGTAATAGCCGACATATAAGCCCAACTGTCTAACTGACGTGGACATGGCCGTAAAACTATTTACAAGCCTACAGGGGCGGACAGCATAATAGTTCATTAGTTTTAATGTTATATTGCAATAGTCCAGTCCCTAGGGCTCACTAGAAAGTCTCTGCAATAACATATCTTTACAGTGCATATTCAAGGTACTAATTAAATAGCCAAGATATTGGCTTATATAATGGCTTTCAAAATGGCCTCCAAGGAACTATAATATGGAATTAGTCCAATTGCGTACATCTAAACTATATATAGATAATAATACCTATTCTTACACCCGCATCTGTTTATGGATATCAAACTTCTGTTGAGGATAGCAAAGTTTTCCTGTTCTGGTAATTTTTATGTGAAGTCCCCTCTACTTCCCTTTAAGAGAGTTTTATATGCCATTTGCAAGCGTTTTACTTCACTTTAAGTGCCTGTTGTGGGAATTGTTTGGGGTCTTTTTCGAGTTGAGTTCATTTAAATTGCGTATACGCAATATGACGTGAGCGTCCGTACCTCCACCTGCTTGGCCTCTGGGTTTGTTTGTTCATTCCGCCAATTTCGGTAATGGAAGTTTAGTAAATGAAATTGCACTTCTTTTATTGATCCAATTCCAAGCGAATTAGCAAAGTATTAGAAAGGAGGAGGAGAGCCAGACTCATGTGTCACTCGCACGCACTTAATTAATAATACGCAGGGTTGTACGAAATTCAAGTAAATTAAGCTTTAATTGTAGTTCAAGAAAGGGAAAAAAGAGGTCCGAGGTACCGAAGGCAAAAATTCCCACAAGGCTTCCAAAGTCACACATTTACACCCTCGTTTCGCCGGGTTCCTCCAGTTCCCTGGGGCCGACACAATTTCAATTACAAGTATTCCATATTCATAGAGGCTGTGGCCTGCCTCAGGTGATGGACTGCCATCGGTAAATAATGCACAAGGCGAGTATATAGCATACATGGCAGGGGAGCGGAAAAGCTGCTACAAATTGAGCCAGTAAAAGCCTGGGCCATTCAATACGGAGCCCAACAAAGAGGGAAACATAAGCTTGTGGGTTAAACACATAACCACAGCCAGGAATCACGAGTCGGGATAAGACAGTACACTGAGAGTAGGGTTAAGACAAGTTTTATAATCAGTCTGGAGATTATCCTAGAGCGAGACAAGTTCCCAGGCCTGATAATAAGTAACACATATACTCCTAAAAGTCCCGACAGAACCACAAGCTTTAAGTTATTTATAATATATGAATACATTTACTGATTTTGTTACCAGTGTAATCCGTGGCAGCCAGAACCAACATAAAACCAACTCAGTAATTGCATTACTCACTCAAAATAATGGCTCATTAGCCGGGGCCGATGTACGAGCCTAACAACCAGTCGGAATGGATGCTGTGTGGCTTTAATTAGTGACTGGAATATCCACCTAAGCCGTCAGACTTCACTGGAGATGGGTCTGGATGGCGTAGGCAAAACCACCCCTAAAAGGATGCACAGAGAGCCAGGAGTCCCTGCATAAAAAAGACTTTCTCGCCAAGATGGCGCTGCCAAAGGGAAGTCCTGCTGCCAGCTGCCTTGAAAAGCAGCTCGGAAAAAATATGTTCCTTCACTTTTTCACTCACAAAGGGCTCTTGCCAGGCAGAATTCAGTACGTGAGTGTTCTCTTTTGAAAGTAGCTAGTCCATGTGCATGAGCCATTTCCAGGACACGACCTTCCACTTGCAGGGCGGGGAACTAAATTTCATTTTAATTTTAATACAATTAACACTCACAAGAAGTGATAAAATTGTCGCTGGAAAAAAGGCGGGGCCACGCCCCAATGATTATCAGAAAAAAGGACGAGGACGGCCACATTCCATTCTAATTAGGAAGCGACAAAAACACAACCGCTTGTTGAGAGGCCCATTTACCATGAAAACCACATTATGCAGTCCCTTTTTAATGGCTAAAATAAACTAGACAGGAGACAACAAAATGAATTTTACAAGCACCTCGCCGCAAGTATTCAATGGCTAGGGCTATAGGGCTATTTTTTTTAGTTTTATATAAGTTTGAGTTTAAAGTGAAACTTTTTTAAAAATGTGTTTTTCATATATACTTAATTAATAAATGCTGTCTTTGGGTTAGACACTTTAAAAGCTAATTTTGGAATATTCAACCTCACATATAAATTATGTAGAGAGCAGAAGAGCTTCACCCCGTTAAGGTACCCACTTAAATCCCAACTTGCCTGCCGTTTGACAAACTGAAGTGGATATTAGGCAAGCCCTTATCCAGGGAAGGGGACACGAAAAACAAATTTATGTAGCTCTTTTCTGAGGCAACTCGCAACACGCTCGTGGGGCGCAAGGAAATTTGCATATAATAGGAGAATTTGCGCCTTCTAACCGGCGAATAACAGCAGCTGACACTCGAGAACTCCGGGACGGTTGGGAACCTGGGACCGTGTCCTGGGACCACAACTCCGAGCCAGGACTCACCCGTAGAGCCTTAGACATGGCTTGCATGAATAACGAACCAGCCGCCTAGAAGGACGACTCTGGTATAAGGCCGCTGCCTAGACACTTGCCTTGTTTGGGCTTTAAATTGTCTGAAAAATTTATTCAAGGGAGAGACCACAAATATTTGCTAAATAATTTAGGAAGCCACTTCCCCCTATTTTCTGTTCGCATTATCATTGCATTATATTAATATAATGAATTAAAATCAGTGCACAAACACGAATATTGGAGTGGCTTTCCGCAGAATTACGCTGACAAACATTGAAATCTTTTTATGACCCAATACAGAGATCTGCCCCTGATTTCGTTAAATCGAATTGTGGGCTGGCTGTTTGTAAATTAAACAAACGATTTATTTATACAGACCGCCGACCGGTCGCGTGGCCTCGTCAAGTGAGTTATGTAGTTTAAATTGAGCATTTCCATTCATATATATATATATATACTGAGCCAGTGCTGATAAGTGCTATCACAGAGCGGGTTAAGCGCCCACGACATTGATAACGTGCAGGGGATTCTCCCTCCGGCGCTTACAGTTTAACCTGCACTGTAAATAGTTTCGGGTGGGATTGGATTACAAGTGCTCGTAAAGGGGGAGATCGGGATGTGGACGGCTTGTGGTCAGCTGTATCCATTAGGTACACATGCAGGCAAGCTCGGTGCGGAGTCATTAGATAAACATCAAAGCGAACATTGAAACCGACAAGTGGCTGGGGTTTAGGGGAGGGTTTATCTTTGGGATTTAGGGAGCAAACTGGGGTTTAACTTTGTACTTCGCTGGGCGAACGGGGGTCTAACTGTGGACTTGACTAGGCGAAAGGGGGGGCTTATCTAACTAATTGTAGTGGGGCTTATATGCGGAATTGTTCGGCTATTTTCGCCCTCGCCACACCAGAAGTCAAGAGCAGGGCACTGGCCATAACACGCAAACGCTAACTTGGCTAAAAGTTATATTACTATTGCCATGGCTACCAGGCCGGGAGATGTCCCAGAGATAAACAGAAATATGAATACACTGCGATTGGAGATAAGAGTCATTTAGTATTAGACCACTTCAGTTATTTGATAACTTATTAATTGCTTAGCAATTAGGCTTGAACAAAAATAGAGCTTTGGCTCTTGAAAAAAATGTTTTGGCTCATTTATTCCCTAAAAAGCAATGTCTTTAATATGAACGGGACCGAAATCTTAGTTATTTCCTTTCTTCATTCATTTGAAATCAATTTTATTAACTTACTTATTCAGCCTTAGTAATTACTTATAATTACGCTTCACAGTAGTTCCCAACTCCCGCTTAACTTCAAGCCGAAATACAGTAAATTGAAGCCAAATATTAAACCTTTTACCCATTTCTAAGAGTGTAAGTTGTTTGCCCCTAGATGTTCTTGCTTTCAGCTATTTGTCAGTCGAATAGTTATTACCAGCAAGTTATGCCGGCAATTCCGGAGGCATAACTTTAAGATCTGCTGATGGAGCTCCTGCGACAGGCCCTGATGAAGTCTCTCTCTCGTTCCTCCCTACTTTACGATGGCATTAATTACGCGTATAATCCGGGCCCGTTCCTCCTTCCCCCGAATATATATCCTTGCATATATGTAGTATGCAAATATTTTTGCAGCGTCTGGCGGAGAAATTTGCTTTTCGGTTTTCCCTGATAGCTAAGCGCAAAGATTCCGCAGCGCAGATAAATGTTCAAGAACGTGCACAAGTTTGCAAGGCTCACAAGTCCTGCGAGGCAGGATAATGCCGAGGCTGGTGGTGGGTGTCGGGCTAAAGCCGCTTCTATAATATGCAGATTTTCTGCGGCTTGGCGTTTGTGTACGGGTTAAGTCGAATGCTTGAGGAGAACCTCAGGTGGGGGCCGCAAAAACTTGCTGATCAAACAATAGTTGATAGTACTCGAGAAGTGGATTAGAAAAAGTCAAGGGCAAAGTGCTGATAAGCAGAGTGTTTACCTCTCCTCCCTCAGATGGAGCGCCCTCTGAAATCCTAGCCAACGTTGACTTGTGTGGGGAATTAGCGGCCAGGAACTTGCGAACGAGGTTAAATGAGGCTTGGGAAGATTGAAAATCTAGGCTAGGAGGTGGAGGTAGGTCCTCCTCTTAGGCAATATTTATGGGAAGCGCAGAGAAGGGCGAAAAAGTTTCTGAGGTAACTTGATAAGTAAGAGAAAGATCACTGGAAGAAATGTAGAAACTGAAAATTATGTTGATAATATTCCTTTTGGTTTCTGGCAATGTACAAAACTTATTTTTCAGGTAAGAGCCAGGAAAAAGGATAAATATAATTTCTCTAACCACAACTACAGATTTTAAAATTCAAAAAGATATTACATTATTACATTTAATTTAATTGGACTTGAACCGCCTATATAAATATATTCCCTCCGAACCAAAGAGATGTAACTTATTTTTAGACATGAACTTTGCAAATATTTTTGTTATTTTTGGGCAAAGTTACCGTTTATCAAAAGATTATTATAGAGAACCACATACATATTCTTGTCTACCAAATCTACCGAGCTAAAACTTAAACCATAAAAAGGTGAAAAGTCTGCTGGCAAAAGGGGAGAAATTTCCGCTGCAGAAAAATGAATTTTAAGTATCCCTCGCTAAGCTTGATTTAATGAGAGGCTTTAGCAAAAAGTAGCGAAATGCAAAGTGCAACGAATGACCATAAGCCAGGCCTTTAAGCCGCTGACCTTTGGGTGCATTATGTGCAACATACATTTGCCACCACGGACTTGCTTTGGATATGATGAATTCCATTTGCATAATTATTCCCACAGCGTCGCTTGTTTTGTTTGCCAGACTTTATGCAAGGGCTTTGTGCTCATGACACACTGGCCCCAGCTTGCATGTGGAGATGTGCACAAATAAATCCGGTTCCCGAAGCCTGAATCATGGCACTTGTATTTTTAATCAAATATCAATTGATCGACCATCGACCCTTTTGTAGCCAGCTCGAAAAATACTTGTTGGCCGAGAGAGAATTGTTGTTTGTTTACAGATGGGGTTGAGATAATAGGAGTGGCAACATCTTAATTAAAAATGTATCATTGGCGTAATATCATGGCAAAATGTGAGGACTTAATAATACAAAACTACAATGTAATATTCATAATACTTAAGATCAAGATTTTGAGATCAAATAACTTGTAGTAAAATTTAACTTATTTTAGGTAATTTATATAATTCATTGGCTAAGTTGGAATATTTAAATCCAAATTATGATACCGCCATTTTATCATCCTATTTTTTGAGCCATTGCTGTGTTTAGCATATATGTGTGTGCTTGTGCCACGCCCCAGCGCCCATTGGGCGAATCGGAAACAGGAATATAGGAAAACAGAGGGATACAATGTAAAAACCAGACATTCGAGGGCAAGCCAAAAATCCCATTGGAAAGGAAACGCCGGAAAGAGAGAGCAGGAATGGGATTTTCGAGGAAAAATTGGGAAAGGGATTGTAACAACACACGTTCTGTGTCTGTCTGTGCCCATTTGTGTGTGTTTGGGTACTGTGCGGCAGACCAAATGGCGCCAATAAAAGTTTTTCTGCCCTAGGAACAACGGAAAAGTGGAGTTTCCCCCCGAAAAATAGTGATTTTTATTTTTGTACTTGTCAGATAGATATTTTACCCTTGTCCCAGACTTATTTACTTTTTTCCCCAGATGCTTTAAATCGCAGTGAAAAATTGGGAGTCATAGTTGGCACGTGTTCTAAATAGAGAGACTAAAGGCTATATGACACTTTAAGCTGCAAGATTTGGAAATCTGGGTCAAGAGCTCGACTCACAGTAAATGTTTAAAAATAAAATGTTTTGTGGGGACAAAGGTTTGAAAGGACTTTAATAATAATTATTTCACTAAGAAGAAACAAATATTATAACTTTATAGTATACTTCTAGTTGAATAACACTTGAAAATAAATTTAAAACATTTTTGTATCGATAAGAAGAAACACAAATAATATATCGACAAATAATCGAGTTACTTATAAAGAAAATATCGAATGAACTAATTCTCCAAATGTACAATATTGCCAAATATAACTAATAGAATTAGTTTTTATTTAAAGATAACATTTCCAGGGTATAATCGTATTTAAACATAAAGTAAACCCAAGACTCAGAAGCGACTTTACCCGTTAACTTTAGATACTCGTGTATATGTTACAGTCACTGTTGTTTTTGTTTCTCGTTATCTTGTCATTTTTTGTTACCTTATTTGCTTTAATCAGCTAACAAAGAGAAATAACAGCAAAAAAGAGACAAATGCAAATTGAGACACACACAGATGCATATGAACGAAAAGTCGAGCAAATAACCTGCTAAAATGTAAATAATCCCGGTAAAAGTCTCTCCCATTTCTCCCGCTGCTATCAACACTCACAGCGCTCCCTCTCTCTTTGGGCAAACAAAAAGCTCAAAGGCCACCCGCGCTCACGCCGACACTTGAGCCGAGCAAATAACGGCGTATTTAATCATTTCGTATGCAAATCGAGTTTGTCATAAAAGAAATAGTAGAATAGAATACACGCCGGTTGAGTGGGAGCTCTCCTTGTTACAGTTTTACCTGCATAAAACGACCCCTTAAAAGTGATTTAAAATCATTTATATTTTATAGCAATATGTGAAATATTTATTAGTGGGATATTTAATAAATTTATTTCAGCATAAAAAATTATTTTCTTTATCGAAGTTTGACTGTAGCTATTATTTAGCTATAATCTCTGAGCATTTCGCTGATTCACTTGTCATACTCTGAAATTCCAGCTGATAAGCGGCGATTATAAATAGTCAATAAAAATCATTTACAGCATCGTATTATAAAAGTGATTCATCCAAAAACGAATTAAATCAATGACCTACGATTTTGAAAGCCCCGAGATGCCTTATTCAGTGCTAATTGTTCTCAAATTCCCTGTCTCTCCTTACAACAAATTACCGCAATCACTCATACATCAACGCCGTATTCACCCCCCTTTTCGCGAGCGCCCCTCCCATTCATCCTGTCATGTGATGATAAACATTTCTGACAGCTGTTTTTGTTGTTATTTCTTTGCCCTTTTTTCTGCGGAGAGAGGACGCGCAGGTGCCAAGTTCAATAGCAGCAACAAGAACATCACAGAGTTACTCACTCGCCGGGAGAGAGTTATATTCGCAGTGGGAGAGAGTTGGAGTTGCAGTAGGAGCTGAAGTTGGAGCTGATGTTGAAGAGAGCGATTTGCAGGGCAGAGAGATTGAGAGAGAGATAGGGAGCTGTAAAAGACAAACAGGCAAAACAGCCTGAGTGTCTACATTTGTATGTAAGCTGTGTATGTTGGTTCTTTGTATTTTCGGACTGGTTCTTTGCATAAATTTTAATATTTTTCAAGCACAAAATGTGCCACATGCCAAAGCACACATAAGAAATGGGTTGGAACACGCACCTTGGATCTTTTCTATATGGCAATGGGAATGTAAATGGAAATGCTCTTCAACACATTTGCACTGTGACACAGCTGCGGTCAAAATGATAGCACTGCAAACTTCAACTCACATGGAAACCATAAAGTCATTAAGTCTAGATCCCTCTAAAAGTAATATTATATCAGAATATTTCGAAAATAACTTTATATTGAGTTGTAATAAGCCAATTAATAAAGCCAAGTCGAATAAACTCACTATACAATTTATATAGTAAGTTGTTAGTAAGTCAAGATGTCATAGTGCTATTACATTAACCTCGTCTGTTTCCGCGCGCTTATTCACATGTGAATAACAAGTGCGTGTATTTTTTTATAGATTCCCATACAGTGACGACGCCAGCTGCTCTCCCGGAGCGCGGCTTTTCCCGGTTAGTTTCTGTTTCAATTTCAGCCCCTTGGAATTTATACAGTTCTCGGGGGGTATCGATACTCCATTGAGGAGGCGGTAGTACTTACCAGAGCGAAGGTCGTGACTGGGGCTAGGCGCAGGGCGAGATTCCGATGGGCGGGCGACGGGCGCAGCAGCAGTCGGAAGGCGCTAACCATGGCGGCCTTGTTTCTGGACATGATTCTACAGCTCGGACTGGACACTACACCGCGAAATTCACTTTTTTCTTTTTCTCAAGCTTTTCAGCACACGTTGTGTGAATCACTAGAACACTGGTTATATTTTTACAGGGGGAAAGGTAAATAATGAGTAATAAACGCACGATTCTACGGCCGAACGTTACTCCTCTCCTTTTTTGTTGTTGTTCAATTATAACACTATTCTGTACGAAGTCGGCTTTTCCCGAGTTTTCACCTTGAATTTTGGAAAGTAGAACTTTTCATCGCTGCCTTTTCCATTCTCTCGATTACCCAAGGCACCGCAAAAAGGCCCACAAATCGCCAGACATTAACTCTCAATAAATTTTGGATTAAACAAAAAAACACTATAAGCTTCTTCATCAACGCAAACATTTGGTTAGGCTTTAAATTTTAGTTTATTATTTATTTTTGAGTGGTAAAACAAAAGTAAGTTGTGAGCCGAGAAGCATAAATGCAACAAGACGCAACAACAACAGAAACGGAGAGCAGTGCGGGCGCCAAAAAAAGGAGTGAGAAGTAGGGAGGAGGAGCGAAAGGGAGAGAGAGAATTACCGGTTTTAACCAGCAATTCTTCTTCTATTTATATATATTAATTCTTTTGATTTTTTCACATGAGGGAAAACACCACGACTTGCACACGGAATACCATATTTTATATACTATATAGAAAGATATAGCGGCTGCATTAATTTTTGACAATTATAAATTAACCAGGCGGCTTTTCCTTTTCGCTCTCTTCACATTCTCTTTTTCATTTCTCTCTCTTTACTATTTTAAGCCGGCTGGGGCAACACGCGAAGCTTTATTATTAATTTTTTATTCTTTATAAATTGTGAAGAGAAGAACCTGTTAGCACGTGCTATATCTAGCATATAGTATATATGTTTAAACCGTTATCTCGTTTTCACAACGCGCCATCATATATACCGGTGTTATTTCTTATCCGCCAATAAAAAGGTATCGATATTGCGAATTTCGGCACTTAAAAAACACACAACACCGACACGAACGAACGTAAATACAAATTTCGGCAATTTTCCCAGTATGAAGTTTTATTTTCGGCAACAATCATCCGACGCACGTACTTCTCGCCGCAAAATTTGGAAAGAAACTGCTTTTTCTCAGCGGCTCGCTTCGCTTCTACCGTCCGCCAGAGGGAGGATTTCTCGACGATGTGGCGCCGGAGAGCGAAAGAGAGCAAGAAGCCGCTCTCCGTTAACAGAGACATCTGTTAACAGCAGTGCCACTCAACAGCAAGCAGTGCAAACTGGTCAATAAGCAGTGTAAAAATATACCGAAAAGGTGTGCAATTTTAGCAAATTTTAGTCAACCTCTTATACAAAAATGTTAGATTTAAGGGTTAATTCAAAATAAGTTTGTCAGTTTGATAAATTCACAAATATATTAAATTTTACTTATAAAGGTAAATATTACAGCGATATCGTTCAGTTTATGAGTTGTAGGAAGTAATTAAAACAAAAAATAAGTTCTTGCTTCCCTAGAGGATTCTCATAAAGAAAATACTGAAACTAAATGGAAAGTAAAAAAGTATTTTAAAAATACTGCAATGTACAACAGTTTCCGTGATCCGTCGCTAGATGTCGCTCAAAAATACTTTGTTGGAATTTGTTGGAACTAGAAACATATATCCAACCAAATTGGAAACCTCTGACATGTAACAGGTTTTTTATTGGCGCCATAAACTGTAACGGACAAAATCGAATGAGTATTCCTAATTTTCATCGCCAGATGACGCTAGTAATTATTATGTACTTTTTCACATATTCTTAAGATTGTAAAATAAAAATAATAATAATTAGAACGGAAATAAAAGAGTTAAAAAACTTGTTAAAATTTAAATATAAGTATTTAGATTTTATTACTATTTTAGTTTTTCAATAGAATAGGACAGAAAAATAAGGAATTAATAACCAAAGAAAGTATTTCAATTTTAATTTCTCATTTTTTCTCAGTGATGCTGGTTATCATTTATAGGAAATAAATTCAATACAATGTCGAATCATAATTATTTATAACTTCTAGACCTAAAAAGAAGGAAATATTTTGTATTTATCCCAAACCACAACCCGATAAGGAAAGAAACGCTTTACTCATTTTACACTTGCAATAATTTTCGCTTTTATTATTGTCGCATTACCAATCTAAACTTGAACTAGTCCTCCGTGCGGTTACGCATATATCCAACTATACAATAGAGCTTTGCTTAGACGCTGCGCTTAAAAGTACAACTAGAGCTTTACACACACAGTTCTAACTCTAACCTCGAGTGGGGCTGGGCTTAGGCTAAAACACACTATAGTACACTTAGGGGTAGAGAGCAGCCTTGCACTTAACATATAGTACTAGTCGCTAGTCAGATATATTAACACGTGGGTAGGGCTATTTGCTGATGCCGATATATGTGTGGGGATGCACCCGTTAACTTAGCTGCTGGCTAGAAGAACTCACAGTCTTGGCCCGGACTTGGAGGGTACCTGCCTAAGGTTGAGCAGGCTGAGGGTTGAATTCGGTGTCTGAGGCTGAGGTAATAACAAAAGTGCTCCGGATTAGGCGTGTAGACCTCTAATTAGGCGCTTAACTCGCCACTAGCAACTGATGAACATTAAACAACTAACAAAGCGCATTTATGCATTTATTCATGATGCCTCATGATATTATTTATGATAATTTATAATGCGCAAACAGCAGACATTATATGGCAGGCACACGCACACACGCCTATTTACACAACACACACACACTCTTAACTGTACAACTCCAACTGACATTAATTAGCTGCAATAGCAACAAACAGAAGATTTATGCATCATGTTTAAAGCGACTAATTATGTTATTTCTACCCTCCTTAATCTATTCTTTTTTCTACAGCTGCCCAGGACTCGCTCGCTCCTGTTCCGGTCACCATTCCGCTCTAGTTCATGTGCAATCGGAATTAATAGGGATTTCTTGTTAACAAAAACTATTTACTGTTTGGAAAACCAGTAATTACAATTAAAGATTGAAGTGGAAACATTTTCTGACGAACCTTTTGGATGACTTCCTTTTTTCTTATAATTAATTACTGGAAACCAGGAGTTCCATATTTTTATATTATTTTTCTTAATTTTGAATGTGTTTGTTTTCTATTCATACAAAGAAAAAAGAATAAATAGTTAAACGGATAATTAAGCATAAACATTTTAAAACCAATTTGGCACAATATAAATGGTAGATTTTTAAAATATAAATTATTTAATTGAACATTTTTCAACGATCTAAACGTATATGTAAGTATTTATATTTAAAATTTATCCCTCAAGTTTTTAATTTCAAAAATATTCACAGTTAGAAAAATTAAGGTTCCAATTTAAAAATCATTTGTGCTTCGTTTTAAGATTAAAAAAAAAGTCAAATTTGTTGAAGAAATTGCAAAGCTTTTGGTGTAAAAGAACACCAATAATAAGTTCGTCAGATATTATTGTTTAAGTTTAAATTAACATATTTACATCGCTTTAGAGTCAAGAAAGGGTTTCACATTTTAATTAAAATACGCCACATTCGGGTGTAGAGCTTTCTCAAATTTCCTGTCAATTCCAATTGCACAAAATTTAATCGAAATCGATCTGGGAACAAGGACGAGTTCATTTTCCCTTGTGTTAACTCCGCCTTCCTTTCGTCCTGTCAGTTGTGACGCCTCCGTCGCCGCTGCTGAGCCTTCTCAGCGCTCTCCGCCGCCAGGTGCAGCCAATGCAACTGTTTCCTGAGTTTTGCCCGCAATTTGCGATACTTAGTGCCGCCGCCGCCTGCGCCAGGACCTCCTCCTGGCCCGGCTCCTCCTCCGCCGATGAGTTGCTATCACGTGCCCGTGGACAGGTCGTCTTTGAGCCACTGCGGTATCGGCCGCGACCCGAGCTTTTTGAGCAGCTTCACCAGCGCCGTATTGTGATTCAGATAGTAGCTGCAAGCGAGAAAATAAAAAACGTTCCATCAGAAAGGCAGGCAGAACCCAGATGAGTGCTGCTGGGCGCAATTAGAATTTCAAATGCCGCGGATGCTGCCTCAGACAGAACAAATATGCAGATCGACGGCGGGGCCTTATCGCGCGGCAGCCCCTTTTGTTAGCCAAGTTTTTGAATATTTTACTTCGACTCCAACTCTCTATTCGAATAAGTATTCTCCCTTCTCTCTCTCAAGATTGTTTCTACGACAATCTGGGACTGGGGGCACTGAGGGCGCCCTGGGAATTATTATCTGTCGGAGGAGATTTGCAAAAGGTGAAAGCTATCATAGCTGGGATTAAGCAGATTTTGATATAGTTTGTATTGTAATCTGAAACCCTTTCATAAAAGGAGTTGTGGATTACGCTGCTCGATCCTATATATTAACTTTCATTTCTTAATCCCCCATCTCTTAGCTTTTGTTCTCGGTTGAGTGCACTCAGTTGAGCTAAGAGAAAAATAAAAGCATAATTATTTGAAATTTTGTATTTAAAATATCATACTTGGAAACTCTAGTAGACTCGATCTTAGTAGCCTAACTCTATGACATCCATTATTAAAAACCCATAAAGGACAGCCTTAATTCCTCAGAGAGCGGCAAGATAACCCCCGCTCAACAGTGAGTCTTAAAATCCAGCATAAACTTCCCACTTAGCCGGATTCACCCTACCAAAGCTCGCTATTTTTTGTGGCACCCACATCTTCCTCTCTGACAGGTTTCCCCACCGTCATCAGCAAGTGGAATCTCGGCAGGAAACAAATTTCCCCTGCTTATGGCCACTTTTATTTGACCAAACTCCCCTGATATATTTCCCATTTACTCCAGCTGAATGCCTCACAAAGTAGTCCATCTGTCCATATCCGTTTCCACATCCCCATCCGCATCCGCATCCACCTCGACATCCTACATCCATTTCCCTTTTCGTGTGGTTGTTGGCCTAGAAAGTGCTCCGCCAGCAAATCGCTTCCCTTGTCAACTGACAACAGCTGGCATGCCGACGAATCGCAGTACAGCGAAGTGCACTTTTAGCGGCCGCAAAGTGGCACATTCCCATTCTCGGCCAGAAAAACAAAAAATCGGGAAAAAAGACAAGCAGCAGAGGAGGGGCGAGGGAGTTGTCCCCACACCTGCACCTGCGCCGGCACCTGCACCTGCGCCACATATGTTCATTAATCCTTCACTCAAAGCAGCGGCAGCCTCCGCCCTCTTGGCCTGTCCTTCCCCAAATCACTCACATCCACGGCCCCACGAGTGATGGCTCGAACTTTTCGCCATTTTCCCACCTTTGTTGGGGTTTCATCGTTTTTTATACCCTTTGAGCGGCTCACATTGGCCAGAAGTTGGGGAAGTGGCAGTGGTATAAGGCTTTATAAGGACTATCTACTATACTATATCGTGGGGTCACTCACCCTGTTTCAATGGGATTTGTTTGCTCAATTAAAATACTATCGAAGATAAGGCCAACCTTGTTATCAACCCAAGAAGATAAAGCTCCTAAAGTTCCTATTTGATCTCATTTTTAATTAAATAGGATACATGCTACCATTATTTCCTTTCAAAATAATAATAATAATATATAAAAAACCTCTTCTATTAAATAGATTATCTAAAATCTCTTCAAAATATTCAACCCAGAGCATCTGAACTTCACCAAGCCCCTGATAGTTTCCTTTCCTTATTTTTTGCCACAGCTTTTCACGAATTTTTCGATTCTACTCACCGCTGCAGCAGCTTGGCACTGCGCTCATCCATCGTCGGGTACTGGCGACCCTTGGACTTGCCAAGGCATTTATTGCGCTTCTCGCTGACGGCCTGGCAGTAGAAGCCCTTCTTCACGTCGTAGCGCAGGTGATTTGAATAATCGAGCAGCGGCTGGATTTTCAGGAAGCGCTGCAGCTCGTTCATCACATCGATGGGATTCAGCCGCAACTGCTCGCCGTCGATGATGTGCAGCTGCTGGGCGGGATAGTAGGCCAGCCAGTGCTCCAGGTGCTGGGCGTACTTGCCGGGATTCAGGCAGCGGTTGCGCAGGTCCTTCAGCGACCTGGGTGCGGAGTCGCTGGCCGTTATGACCTGTCCAAGCACAAGGGGAGAATGTGAATCAGTGTTATTTCAGTGGCGAAAGGGTGTGCCCCAGGGGCACTTCAAGAAATTGGAGTATGCACCTAAACTCAAGATTAAAAAATGTAAATCACAGATATCCAAGATGATTAATTAAAGAAAGTTTCTACGGAGAAATAAATTTACTCCATTTTTGTATGCTCTTCTGGCAGCCTTTCTCTCTAATTCAATTTCCAGAAGCTCTCTAGGGACTCTGCATTTTCCCAGTGTACAAGGAGGCACTTTGCTACAAGCAGCTGGGCGCCAACGAATTTTGAGAGCCTTGGCCTGGACCCAGGACCCAGGACACATGTCGCAGCAAACTGCCGGAGTAATCTGAGGCATTCGTACATGTGTTAGTTGTGGGGACAAGCAGCGACCGGGTCCGGGTGCAAATAGAAATTTTCCGGCATGGAATTCAAATGAAATGTGCCAAAGGATCAAGAAAGGAAGCGATTTTCCCACTTGCCACATTGCAGAGTGTGCGGGAGGGTGTGCCACAAGTTGCCCGAATTAAAACAGGATTTTCCTTCATTTCATTCCACTACTCATGCTTTTGTTTTGTTTTTCCAGATTCGCTTTTGAGGTGAACCCAAATGAATTTTCCTGTTTGCTTAAATGTTTCTATTCATTTGCCCCCCGAGAGCGGGAGTGAAGAGAAATAGCAATTTGGGGAATTTCTATTCGCTCCAGTTGATACAAAATGGATATCAATCACCAGAGCGCAGGAGTTTTTCAGTTGTTTCTCAGTAAGCAATGGGGCGGAGTTAATTATAGTGCTTTCTAGAGATTATCTCGAGTTTTCAGAATTTTAACAAAGCCAGGACATTGTTTGCTTATTAAGGAATTTTGTCTAACAAATTAAAG
Source organism: Drosophila pectinifera (assembly GCA_008042775.1). NCBI lineage: Eukaryota > Metazoa > Arthropoda > Insecta > Diptera > Drosophilidae > Drosophila > Drosophila pectinifera. Next base: position 24,456 of record VNKC01004583.1, on the reverse strand, counting down.
TGGCTTTTAGGACATTGAATTTCTATCATATTCGTTTGAAATTAGATTGGTATTCTGATTTATAATAAGTTAGGTATGCATTCAGGCTACTTGTTAAAGTGATTTTAAGTCACCAGCTCTATATTTTCTGCTTCAGAAATTATTAGGGTTTTGAATTCACTTTAAAAGGCGTCTAAAAGTATGCAATAAAATGTTTGAGGCATCGAGTTCAGTGTACATTTTTCGATGACACACTTTTTTAGCATAGTTTTGGTCACCTTTTAAGAGTTTTCAAAACGCCAGATATATCTCTAGCATTCCGTATAATAAATATACGATAATTAAAGTTTTTTCTTAATACAAAAGGTGTATTTTGGGTATTTCTGATAATATTAGGATTAATTAATGGTTTAACAATACTGAAATTAAGCTTTCTTGTCTCATAATATTATCAAGGGAGCCATTATCAAGTCGCAATACATTTGAAATTAATTTAAATTGTGTCTAAAAGTATGCAATAAAATATACAAAGAGCAGATTTCAATAAATACGAAGATGTTACATTTTGTAGCATACTTTTGGACTGCATTTTAAGGGATTTCAACTCACAACAATTTCTAAGGAATTCCCAGATCCCTTCGTATCCCTTCGTATATATATAAATCCAACGCCTTACCTGATAAAAACTGTAGTTATTGGCTATCACATCGCCGTGGGCCCGCTGGTGCTGGTACCAGGAGTAAGCCCTCTTCGCCGGCGATATCAGGATCGTGACGATCTTGGCGTGCGGCAGCAGGGCATGAGTCCTCTTGGGCACCGCCTCCCCGTCGAAGTATGTGGCGCTCTTCTCGAACATGAAGCGCGGCGAGCCCAGCTGCGTGGGCATCGGGGAGCTGGTGTTCGGCTGCGCCTCCGAGGGGAAGAAGTCCATGTACCAGTCCAGGCCCCGGTAGTAGTTGTTGCCGTTGAAGAACTGCACCTCCTCGAAGGTGTCGCGACTGTCGATGTTGCTGGCCACGCTGCCGTGCATCGAGAGGAATGTGTACAGGGCGGTGGTGCCGGTCTTCTGGGGTCCGATCACCAGGAACTTGGGCAGCGAGTCGCAGTTTTTGGTCTTCGACCAGATCTTCTTGTGGCGCACATCGTCGCAGGGATTGCCCCAGACGGGGTCCACCTCCTCGGGATGCAGGCGGAAGTACATCTCGGCCAGCTGGATGGGCGGCGCCGAGGCCAACTTGAGGTTGGTCCAGCACTGCAGGAACTTGATCACCGACTGGAATGTGTACAGGGCCAACCGATCCGATCCGTAGTTGGACATGTGTGTCATGAAGATGTTGATCGGATTGTAGACGATCGTCTGGAAGAGCTCGCCGCCCTGGATGCTCTCGTCCAGCTTGTCCCTGCCCCCCGGATACCGGTCTATGTACATGGTGTGCGTGAACAGACCGCACGTTTGCCTCGGCAGCACCATTATGTCCCGATGGATGAAGCCCCGCCTCAGGCGGGCGGGCCTCAGGTGGGGATACTCCTCCGTGGAGGTCACCTTCACGTTCCACACCTTCTTCCAGGCCAGGTAGAGCAGCTCGTGGGCGGGATACACGCCCGAGTGGTGCGGCGATATGGAGTAGCCCGAGTCCGTGGGTATATTGTGGTCCAGGGCGAAGGCGTAGTTCAGCTGCATCTCGGCCATCAGGAGCGTCAGGTTGTCGTACAGGTGCGGCTGCTGGTGCTTCCACATGTGCGAGAACCAGTTGAACTCCTGGACGTTCTGCAGCAGAAAGTCGTCGCCCAGATTCTCCTCCCTCGTCCCGTGGTGATAGTACTTGCCGGAGAAGCCCAGATTGAACCGGAATCCCGGCACCATGGCGGCTATATTCTTCTGCGTAGCTATCAGCGCCCGCACGTCGTCGGGCCGTAGCCGGGTGCCCTTCTCCCCCACGAATATATCATCGATGTCCACGAGTATCATCCGCTCCAGGTTCAGGCTGAGCTGGCCGTGACTCAGGTAACTGAGGGCATCCAGGAAGACCAGGCGGTGCAGCCAGAACCTCAGACTGCTGCCGAAGAGCACCCTTTGAATGCCGTCCAACTGACCGCGATCCTGGAGGACTGTGGTCAATGGCAGCTGCACTTGACCCACACTATCCGCTGGATACTCCTGGGTATTCCGCTGAGCCCACTCCACCGGCTCGTAGGTAGAGTGATTGTGCTGGAACACTGCCCAATCATCGCCGGGCAGAGCTCCCCAGGCCGTTTCGCCCGCCCTCGTTAGCCGGAGAACGGACGAACCGGGATTGAGGCTGGCGTCCCTTAGCCTCAGATTGGTGTTGACGAACAGCGGGAAGTCGCGGAGCTGGGCTCCTACCAGGGTCTCCTCGCTTGGACTGACGAAGCCCACGATTCCCACGGCATACTCGCGGCAGTACTTGTCCAGCAGCTCCCGGTTCCACTTGTCCATGTTGAGGTACTTGTCCAGGTTCTCGAACACAATCACTCCGTAGCGACCCTTGTCGAGATTGGTGAGCACGGGCAGGCTCTTGCCGGCCACTTCGATTTTGTATCTGAAAGGGGAGGAAGGAAAGGGGTAAGTTATAGGAAATGTACCTCGGGTTTGCATTATATTTATGGGTAATTCAGAACTGTAAAAGTAAGAGAGGAGTAAAGCAGGCTCCTTCTTATGGGTGCTTCCTTAAGCAAAGAAATGTCCCTCAGGTTTCCATTATATTTATGGATAATTCAAAACTATAAAAATAAAAGAGGAGGCCATCCCTGAACTCCTTCCAATGTGTGCTTCCTTTATTTCCTTCATTTATCACAGTCTTGACTCTATTTGTACTTATTCTTACTATGATACTTAATCCTTAATACCTCAGGTTTGTATTATATTTATGTATAATGCAGAACTGTACAAATTAGAGAGGAGTACAGCAGGCTCCTTCTAATACGTGCTCCTTAAGCAAAGAATTGTCCCTCAGGTTTTCATTATGTTAATGGATAATTCAAAACTATAAACATAATTCCTGAGCTCCTTCCAATATATGCTTCCTTTGTTTCCTTTATTTATAACTGTTTCGACTCTATTTGTACTTATTCTTGCTATGATCCTTGTCCCCATTAGCTTATTGTATCACTAACTCTGAGAAACAGCTACCCGCCGCAGCTGTCAAAGCGGAAACAAACATGGCGAACGAACGAGAGCGAGTGCCCGTCAAATGTGACATTCATTGAGCAGGTCTGTGTGAGTGTGTGTGTGTGTGTGTGTGTGGGGCGGAGGAAATCCTAGCAGGATCCCACAGGAGCCCAGTGCAGCTGCAGAGCTGCATCTGACATCCGGCTGTCAAAAGCTGTTTGCTATGACAAGCCATAGAGAATGGGATGACAAAAATAAAGGCGACGCTGCCTGCTTAAATTCGGATTCCAAACGAACGTGGCAGGCATCCGAGATGCGGTTTAGATTGCTTGTGTCAAGGCATAAATCCAGGAGCATTTTGCATTTATTTCCGGCCAGAGGGAGAGGAAATATATTAATATATTTACGTTTGTTTCGGCTACCTTTGCCGCGCCACGAACAAGCGCCATTATTCGTAATTCATTTCAATTTGCATAACCAGCAGCACTGAACCAATGCAATAATAACATGCAGCATGGCTGCATTAATATTCAGCGTTCTTATGAATAAAATCAGTTTCAATATTATTATTTCGCTAAACGTTGCTATACATAAAAACATATATATCCCCCACTTACACTCTCCTCCCCTGGCCCCGCCTGTGCGTAAATATTTTGCATAAATATTAAAATATTTCACTGATATGGAATTTCCAATTGATTGAATTTCATGTCTGTCTCTGTGCATTTCATGCGCTCCTCCTGCTCTTTTGTGGTGGAATGCACATGCACACGGGGACCAAATGTCGGTTTTGGTTTCGGGAATATCCTGCTGCGCACCAGCATCCTGGTTCCTGCTTGCCATCCGCACTTCCTGCTCGCCGGGCATTTAGTGGATTTTAAAGCTAAACAAACCAAACTCCTGCTGGTGACCAAGGCCTGAGTCCCCCGAAAACCGAGAGCCGAACACCGGAAACCCGCAACCAAACCCCAGCTACAACTCCAGCGATCCTTTTTCCCAAAATATTGTTCGCTGTCCACTTTATTCAATATGCCAAGCGGTGTTTCCACCATTTAGGGGGGCCAGGGCCAGCCCAGGCCAGGCACACGTAAAAACCGAAACGGGACGTAAAAACCCAATGGCTGCCCCATTGCCCGGGCCATTTTTTGTAAACATCTTTTGTGTCTTGTTGTTTGGCGGCCGCCACACTCGCCGAAGCATATTAAAAATACTTGCAACTGCCCCCGCCGCTCGGCTGCATATAAAAGTCATAAAGCAAAACAGTTTATATATGTCTGAATGTGGTGCTCCATTGGGCCGAAACAGCTACATGGATGTCCTCCTACACCTTGGGTTGAAATAGTAGGACCCAAAGCATGTCCAGGAAGAACTTGACAAATCTTACATTTCAAATTCTAATAAAGTATATTTTGGATGGATTTTAATCAATGTATTGCTATAAAAGAGGGCCTCTTTCTGACTGACTGACCTACAAATCTAGAATTACAAATAATTCAAAATAAAATGGTTGGTTTTTAAACCTATCTTACACTAGTTCTCTGTTAACTATTGTTAACTTCGTTTTTAAATGAGCTCTTTATTCAACATTATTTTTTTTAAATCGTAAGTCACTTGAATATGTGTCTAAAAGTATGTAACAAATAAGTAAACATAGGCTTGCGTTACTAACAAAATCATTGCATACTTTTACGCAGCTCTCTCTGCGATTTTAAGTCCAACAAATCTTAAAGAAAGTATAAATTCAATATCAACTATTAATTGTTGGCTTTTAATTGTATCTTTCACCAGTTCTCTGATATAGCAAAAGAGCATTTAAAGTATTTTTAAATTGACAATTAGTTACTAACAAAATCATTGCATACTTTTACGCAGCTCTCTCTGCGATTTTAAGTCCAACAATCTTAAAGAAAGTATAAATTCAATATCAACTATTAATTGTTGGCTTTGAATTGTATCTTTCACCAGTTCTCTGATATAACAAAAGAGCATTTAAAGTATTTTTAAATTGACAATTAGTTACTAACAAAATCATTGCATACTTTTACACAGCTCTCTCCGCTATTTTAAATCCAAATAATCTTAAAGAAAGTATAAATTCAATCTGGGGGCAATAACAACTGTTATTTTAACCCCAACTGTGGACGGATATTTTGTGTGTGGAACGAGGGTTGACCTGTGGGTGTGGCATATTATTGATAGTTTTGTGCGATGGGCCTGACAAAAAACGAAATGACTTTTGGCCTTCCGCCGCAACGCCTCTTCCCCTGCTCGCCCCGCTGAGTTATGGGAGTTGACTGGCAGGCAGCGGGCAGCCCGGCTGCAGGTGGGGCTCAAATAAAACCAGGTGGGCCAGCGAGTGGCTGTGGGGCCTGGGCCTGGGCCTGGGCCTGGGCCGTGGGGTGGTTAAAACGCTGACACACTGCATGCATTGCATATTTTATGGCGCGTCAACACGAGACCATGTGTCACCCGGCATGGGGTCTCCATTGCGGAGTGAAGGGCAGGATTCTGCAGCAAGCCCATCAAAGTGGTCATTTATGTGCCCGCCCCGTCCGGATATTGAAAAATCGCACGCCCAGCGACAGCTCGTGGACAAAATACATGAAAGGAGAGGAAGCGGGCGTTTCAAGAAGGTAAATTAAGTCGGAAAACTGGGGGTCGAAAGAGTGATATCCTGGCTGAGCTGTCAAGGAATATAATATAGGTTGTGGCTCAGATAAATTATTAAAGATGCTTCAGGTTGTAGGAATTAAAATCAGGATCAGGCACAAGTTAGAAAGAGTTGAGAAAAATTTGTAAACTCTATTCAATAAACTAAAGTAGCATTAATAATATATTAAAAATAGACAAGAAGGTATTACTTCATCAAAATGAATCCATTTAAAGCCTGAACTGGTTATAATCTCTACAACTTTTATAGAGAATATTAATAAGAAATATGTTACGCATTTAAAAACAGCAACTTTATGAAATATTACATTATTTCCCGATTATAACTTAAATTAAATTTCCACAAATGTAAGTGTTCTTTAAATAATATAATTATGCCATAAATAAAAGTATATTCCGTTGGAAGTGCCATGTCAGGTTCGTTTCATAATTATTATTTCTGTTTTAAATGTTGACCACTTGACCAAATTAAAGTTTATTGACCTTGTGGTAATAAAAGCCTCACCTTTTGTGGCCATTTGCCATATAATTACTTTTGATTAATGTCCCAGCTGATTATTTTTAATGGGTCGTGCGGTATTATTTTTATATATACATATCTCCCCTTAAACCCGATAACAAACCCATCGAGTGACCCAAACGACCCACATCATCGTCACCAAGCGACACACAACACCCGAGTCGCCACACACAGGCCCGAAAGGAACTTCAGCACTGCATACTTCCAGGATCCAGGTGTGTGTGATCCGGGAAAGGTGAGAAGGAGGAGATTTAATGCCAACTTCTGCTAGGCTATTCGAGTGCTGTAAGAGCATTAATTAAAGCGCTTTATCTGCACAAAATGTTTGTTTAATTAACTATATAATGACACTTTCCCACTCCCCCTCGCCGTGTTGATATTTGAAATTTAATTGCCAGACAGCAGACGGGGAAAGAAAGGGGGCGAAGCGAGTTCATTTACAGGCCCGCAGCGGATTTGTTTTAAAAACCCATTACCGGGGTATTACTTGCAAGTAAATAAATGTTTTTTTCACACGGATATATGTGTATTTGTTAGGGGCCTGCTGCGCTCATTTGTTTGCATTTGTACGGGGTGTTAAATTATCCTCAGGATAAACGTAAAAGTGCAAAGTGCCGGCGTGCTCGAGAGCGTGGTGTACTCTTTCGAAGGGTAAACTAGCTTTGCTCCCAAGTCTGCAGCGTAAATATCAAGGATTGTGGAGAAAGTATATATATGCATTATCAGGAAGGAAATATAGGTGAACGTTTGACCGCTAAATAGTTCTCAAAATCAAACGTTCTTATTCATATTTGGTGTGTCCCGAAAGCGTACTCAAAGCTTCGGTCTTGAAGTGGATCCTTTCTCTCCAGTTTTTCGTGTTTTTTCCTTCTTCTTGTCGCCTGTTTCCGGTTTGTAGGTGCATTCTCAGTGTGTGTTTGTTTATTTGTTCCTTGTCTGTCTGTCGGTCTGTCTGCCGGTCTGCATGTGTTTGAGAGTGTTTGCCGCCGACTCCCGCGCTTGTCGCTTATGCAACGCATTAAATGAGCTTAGTTTAGTTGACTTCCCACTGCCACTTTGGCTTACAGGGTCCTGTGGAGCCTTCCCTTCCACACCATTGCCAGAAAGCCCCTTACCTCCGGCACTACTACAGACTAGCAATTTCATTAGAGCGAAGAAGGCGCCTCTCTCCCGACTCCACTCGACTCGACTCGCCTCGACCTTGTTGATATTTGCGCCAGGAAATTAAGCTGTAGGGCGGCGTATCGCAAATAGAGATTCCTGCATTGGGACCTGGCTGCTGGGTAACATCCTTGTAATGCTAAGAATACATTCCAGCAATCGTGATGGCAACTTCGAGGAGCGAAGCCAAAGTCCGGACACATGAAGCATTTTACACAATTTGTCAATGATAATCTTGACTTTTGTACATTGTAGCATATACTTTTATTGACTTTTATCTGGGAAACTGTCCCAGAAAGTTTGTTCAACTTAAGGGTCTTGTAAATATCGTCACACCTTAAATGTGTGGAATTTTAAGTCTTATTTGTATATAATTTAAAATTATTGTTTGAAATTAAAGCAAGCTAAAAGCAAATTTGTTCAGTAAACCAATGACAGCAGACACCTGCTTCAATAGAACCAATCCCAGGTATTTTATGCGACCAAACCCAATCCCATTTCAAGTCGGTTTTTGTGGTCAGCCAGGGGATTTGATCCCTGCCATAACAGGCCCACCAGGTGGTGGCGGCGCAACCCCAAAAAGTATGCAATGGCCAAAAGCGGCGCCGTGAGGCAAAGTTCCAGCTTATTAGCTGTGAGTAATGATGCAATTAGCAGGCTAGGTGGACTGCCTGCCTGATTACTTGATTAGCTGTGCGCCCACACAGCTCTGCACACAGACACGTGTGCCAATTAGTCGGCCAGGTGAGTGAGTGAGTGGGAGGCGATTGATTCCTATCAGTCGGAAACCGAATTGGGCCAATGCTTAACCTGCTGAACACGTGTCGTGCACCGCTACCAGGTGCCTGTAATTTATAGATGATTTATAACCGAAAATAGCACAGTTCTACGGAGATTAACCCTTATTTATTCATTTGGGAATTGTCGAAAAACATGGAATTTGTTCGGTATTTTATACTTGGTATTCTTTTGACATTCGCTGTTTAATGTACAGAAAAAGATTGATATTCAGAGTGTGATAAATGATGCCAGGGAAACAAGGATATTATTTTTTAAATATATTCAATTACAAAACATGGTATTCTATAGGTATTTTATACTTGAGGCTCCTACACGTTCGCTGCAATTATCTTTTGACATTCGCTGTATGTACATTCACCAGAGTGTGAAAAAATTATGCCAGAGGTATTAGGATATTATTTTTTATATATATAATATAATATACCTACTTTCAGGCGTCTTTATAAAGTATATAATATTAAACAGGACGGGAGAGGAGAGAGGAATGAAGAAACTACATACAACTCACTGAGTTCACCAAGTACTTGAGCTCCATTACCATATCTAAGATCTTAAAATTGATTGTAAGCCATTATAGGGTTAAGCCGCACCTCCTGCCCGCCCTCTTGCACTCGCATTTCCAATTTAATTCCGTGCGTATTAAGACATTTCCCCATGGCCTATAATTTTCAAGCGTAATTAACCCCACACGCCCGCCCCGGTGAGTCCTGCTGAAGTGGGTAATGCCCTGGCCCCTCGACAAAAGCACTTTGGCCGTCGCCAAAGCAACTCCGCTGAGTAATCTATATATCATAAATAAAAACCCTCAAGGAGGCAACTGTGTGCGCTCGAGAGAAGCGGAAGTTACTTCACTCGGCTCGGGACACTAAACAATGTGAAAATTATACAACAAATGGCCATTATATGGCATCGGCTGGGAGGAGCTCGCTGGGCGGAATCGTTAGGAGCAGGGCACTCCGCCCCCCTAGGCCACCGCTAACCCCGCAATCCATTCTTTTCATCCTTTCGGCGAGGGCAATAAATGAGTTTAAACTAGAAAATTTATTATACGCGGCGAAACTACTTAAGTCACACACACACACATGAGTGCAAAGAATGAGGAAAATGTACACGGGGAGAAATGGAAGTTCTCTAAATAACATATACATACATCTCACAGAAAAAGATTATTATTGTATATTTAAAGGAACGATCTTGTCATAGGCAAGTACCAGGCTTGGTTGCAGATCTGCTTCTGACATAGACAGAGTCTTTATCAGTAACCTATTCCGGATCGCCCTCATAATTCAGCACGGTTACCACTAGAAGCTAGATCCCATTGGGAATTTTAGTGCGAGGAAAACGGTAAGTGTGACCATGCTGGGAGGATCTCTTGTGAGCATTTGACTAATGCTAATAAAATATAATAAATAAGCTAATAATTTCTCTGAAAACCCTTTAAAAATATATTCATTTTAAAGCCGAGTAGTTAGTATAATAAATAAGCTGATAATACTATTTATTCTCTCTGAAAACCGTCCAAAAATATATTGATTTTGAAGCCGAGTCGTTTGCTTCTAAATCCCATTGGGAATTCTTGTGCTCGGGAAGCGATAAGTGTGCCCTTGCTGGGAGGGCGTCTTGTGAGCTATTGACTTGCTAAAAATATAATAAATATTCTGATAAGACACACTTCGATGTGTACCTATATATATTTATTTTGTGCAATTACAATTTATTATATTTTCCACTCCGAAAATCCCTCAAGAATTTATATTAATTTTTAAGCCGAGTGTACAGCAAAAGACACGCAAAGGCAACGTCCTTAAAGTCGCGACTTGTGGGTCCCGCCAGGAGCGCCTGTTTAGGCCAATATAATCACGCAACCCAGACGACAGTTGCGGGGGACTCGTGGCGGGGTCGCCCCCTGCTGCTTGAGTAATTCAATAAAATAACCAATTTGTTGAAAAAAAAAAACAAGAGAAAAGGAAGCGACGGGGAGAAGAAATAGTATAACAGCAAGCGACAACAACAAGCCCAGCAAAAAGCCAACTTGTCACACAAAACATGAGCGTGGGAAAGGCGCTGCCCTGCCCGGGTTACCGGCTCCGCCAGGGTTGTCAGGGTTGTCAGGGCTGTGGCGGTTGTGGCGGCTGGGTTACGGGGTTAAAGGTTACAGGAACAATCTCTGTGAACAGCAGCCAACACAACTCGAACTGCCGCGTCACGTGCCAAGCGCTAGAGCAAAAATATTTTTCCTTTTTTGTTGCCCGAACAAACACAGGCAGGGCACACATGGGAAAATAATATAAAGACCCTGGCACATATGTATGAATCCATATATATACTCGTATATGCGGACTATATTGTATGGCCATTGTCGTGGGCTAAACAGTGGAAAGCATTTCTATGAAATCTTAATGGAACGATTCTTCGAAATTGAATTCGGATTTGTGGAATTCTTAATTGCAATGAAATGGCATTTTCAATCTTTAGAGGAAGTCTTTCTTATCGCCACAACCCCTGGAAACATGCAAATTTATAAATTAAATTCAGTTAGTGGGCTTGGGAATATAAAACAAAACAGATTTTGTTGAATTTTTAATTAAGAAAGGAAATGGAATTTTAGGTCTTGACTTGTCGAGCTATTTATTGTCAAGGAAATGGAAGTTGAGATGAATAACTAAAAGAAAAGTGATATGTATGATATGTGCTGATGCTGTCTTAGATTTATGCTTTTAATTAAATAGGTAAAGGATTTTTCGGATAAGAAACTAAGAAAGGAATTTTCTTTATTTGTTTCTCAAAAACCAAGCGCTCTTCACATAATAATAAAATAGTAAACATTGCCATAAATCTGTTAGTTCACGAGAGTAAATAAATACACAATCCAATAAAAAGAACCTTAAAAGCCAAGGCATCCCTAAATATTTATTTAAAAATCATACCTTATCTCCCTGGGCAAGTTATGCTTTTCAATTAAATAGTAAAAGGAATTTTTTTTAAACTTAAGGGGAAAGTAATTTTCTTTATTTATTGCTCAAAAGCCTAGAGCTCTTCACATAATAATAAAATAGTAAAGATTGCCATAAATCTGTTAGTTCAAGAGAGTAAATAAATACACAATCCAATAATTCATGTAAAATAAAAACCTTAAAAGCCAAGGCATCCCTGAATATTTATAAAAGTCCTGCCATATCTCCCTGGGCAAATAATACAATTTCACAGCCCATTGATTCCCACTGTGGCACCGACTGTGTCTCTGCCTTGGCTGGGTGGCTGGTTAAACTCCATTGACTTGTGAAAAATTGAAAATAAAAATTTTCCGCGACATTATTAAAGTAAACATTGGCGAAAAGGGTGTGATTATGACGAGCCAAGCGGAGCTAGCTAGGGGGGCCAAGAACGGCAGTCAGGTCTCGGTCTCGGTCCCGGTCCCGGTCCTGGCCCTGGTCCTCGTCCTCGTCCTAGCCTGAATTTGCCATGGCAAGCTTCCAATTGTGGTGGCTGTTTATGGCGTTTGCCATGTGTCTGGCTGAATTGACGTCAGCCAAGGGTTTGGGTTGGCTGGCGCGTTCGTTATTCGCCTTTTGCCATTTCGCGCTTTAAAAAGTTTCGGGCTCCCAGTGGCGCAATCAGCGCCCGGAATAAGCGCAGTTTTTGGCCTGAGCCACCACAGGCAGGCTACATTATTCACACACCCTCCACACCCTGCACACCCTCCACACCCTGCACACACATAGGGCACAGAGGGCGGGCTGGAATGATAACAAGGCTGCTGATGACTTCCGTGTGCTGACTCGACTTGACTTGGCCTGACTGCCTGAGTTGACTTCCTCAACTGGGGCTGAGGGCAAATCAAAAATTGAAAATAAGGTTAAGTAGCTATTAGGCGCATAATGCACACCACCCATCCCCCAGCCTTCCATCCATCCCAGCGCTGCACATTATAAATGGCAATTTAATAAACGATCTATGGCGGAGGGCATAGGAGAAAGGAGCCATTGATGGCGGTGTCTTTTGGGCCGCGTAATTACCTCGGAATATTTCATTAGAATTTCACGGAGCATTAAAGCCAGCAGAAACTTTGGAGTGCTAATGCCACACAGAGAGAATGAAACTTAACTAATAAAACTAAGGACTGGCAAGGGGTTTCTAGCTTTAAATAATATTAAGCAAAGTAGGTTCTATTAAAAGGTTATAATAAAAATGAAGGCATACACTCTTCTTTTATAACATGCGTCCTTCCTTTTCTTCTTTAAAATAAATTGAAGCATAAATTTCTGTGGAACAAAAGTAGGTTTTAATATTATTTTAAAAACCCTTCTTAAATCCGGAATTTTGCCTTGACTTCCTGCGTATTTCCTGTGCCTTTGGAGGCCCCTCTTTCTTTTTGGAAAATGGCCAGTTTCCAGCCTCGCACAAATGGCGGCAATCCGGGCGTAAAAACTTTTGCAAAACTTTGCATACTTGCTGGCGCGGCGCTCTTGGCCCGAAATTTGTATGTACAAACGGTGGCCATTTGTCTGGCACAGAAAAAATAAGGAAAAACCAGAGGAAAGAGCCGAAAAGCCGGCAATCAATCAATCGACCAGGCTAATTGGAGCGGCTAAAGAGCGGGCAGAACAAAGCGAGAAGTGCGCCGTAGCCAGAGTCCATTAGGACGAGGACGCCATCTCGGATATACCCCGGATATATCTACTTAAAATGCAGCGGGATTTGTGCAAATATTGAATACACTTAGCGGGCGGCACTACGCACACGTCAAGAGCGACACTTGGAAAGTCAGCGAGTGAATTTTTCATGGCTAATTGAGTGGCAACTTGGGAGCAATGAGCAGCTTCGCGTCGCGTCGCGTCGCCTCGCCTCGCGTTGCGTTGCGTTGCGTTGCGTCGCTCCGGCTCATAAATAATTGATAATGGGAAAAGCGAGTGCCGTGCCAAAGCCGTTGAATGCACCTGCGACCCGCCCACACACACAACGGCCACTCATTCGCACACAGACACTCCGAGTGCGGAGCAGGACGCATTTCAATAATGGCTGCCATGGCGCCGGCGACAACTTTGATTGCTTGGGAGCGAGGGTAAGGGTGTGCGAGCGGTCGGGTTGTATCAGGATGTTGTAGCCAGGCTGAGCCAGGATGCCCCAGGATGCAGTGGAACAAACTTAAACTACATTACATGCCGGCAATCGCTCTCAGCCTTACCTCTCAACCTTACAACCTGTCTCTGTGCAGAGAGAGGAAAAGTCGCAGGTAAGTTCAAGTAATCAAAAGTCGCGTTGTCCCTACAGGTGTGACTTGGTTAGAGTACAGGCTGGGGCTATCCTCAAATAAACTAGGATCTCTGATTTCTATTCATCAACTCCATTGGACTTAGACATTTCCAGATAGAGCTGTAGCATTCTTGCCTGTTTCTAGTGGTTTGTGGCAAAGCATTTAAATATTTCCCATAGTTTCACTGACTAGTTTCCTTCTGTGTATTTTTATCCCTTCTCTTTCTGTACTTTGACATGCATAAGTGCCTGCACCCCCACACACACTCCACACTCCCCGAACTCAGCACACAAAAGTCATCAGCAATAATGAGATGGTAATGTTAATGAAATTTGTTGCCCTGCTGCCGCTCTCTCTCGACGGTCTTCGGGGCTCTTGGGCAAAGTTTCGAGTACCCGAAACCCCAAGCAGCGGCAGCAGACTAGTCACTGAAGAGTACACTAATGAAGTCATTGATAAGCAGACAACTACAGCAACAATCTGAACGAGTAATGGAGGCATCAAGCGGTGCCTCTGCACACACAGATATGGCCGGGAGAATAGCGCCCGCAATGGTGGAGAAAGAACTACTATACTATACAATATTATATAATAATATATTTAAATAGCAGATCCAAGAGCCTTGATCAAATTTTAAATTATAATACAATTTAATACGAATAAGAAAGCAAGCATAAAACGCCCCAGTTTCAAACAGCGGTTCGAGACTCGACTAACCATCTTAGGTTAGTCCAGGCGAGATGGAGATAGAAAGTTCCCTGTTTATCATCCGATTTTCTCAAATATTCAAATGCATTGATTGATTATTTTAATTCGTATTGATCTTATCAAATATTATATTTAAATAGCAGATCCCTACTCAAATTTTATATTAAAATACAATTTAATAAGCATAAATCGCTTTATTTCGCAACGCCCCAGTTTCAAACAGAGGTTCGAGACTCTACTGACCATATTGAGTTAGTGCAGGCGAGTTGGAGATAGAAGGATCCCTGTATATCATTCGATTCTACTCAAATATTCACCAAATTAACTGATTGATTGTTTTCATTCTTATCAAATTCAAGACTTTAGCTTTGTAGCTCCTACTAGCTCCTACTATTTCGCCCACAACTGTTTTGCCAGCCGAGTGCTCACACGGCCAAGTTGATTAGGTCATGGGAGTCATTCGCCTGCATATTTGGTTACAGCGCTGGAGACAATGGCAGACATTACTCAACTGCTGGCAGGAGAGCGACGGACGGGGAACAGGGACACAGATGAACGGCATCGCAGCTATTGCTATTTGTACTTGAAATCTCATTAAAGTTGAAGCACTTGCTGCGCCACTGAAGGAGTCGTCTTAGGAAAATGAGACGCTCCAGATCCTCCGGCAGCTCCCTCTCTGGAGGGGAGCTAGTTCGCGCTGCGCTCGCCATAACGACAAAATTTAATTATACAGCACAAAAGCCAAGCAGTCCAAACAACATCAACAAAGGCTGCGGCAAATTGAAATTTTGCCCCTTGACTTTTGGCCCCACCCGAAAATCCAGGCAGAGGAGGAGAGGCAGCCCTTCGGCTTTTTTCCCAGCCATATTTCTTGCCCTAACCGCAATTCACAAAACATGTATGTTTTAAAGGAGTGTGAAGAAAAAAATAAAAATAAAGGCGTAAAAACAGAGCACAAAAAGGTATTGAAAAGTTAGCCACGCCCTCGGTGCCAAAGTGCAGCCGGTATAATAATTGCGGTTATTTGCAGGAGGCTGCATCCTGCGGTCACTGCGGTTAACCAATTGGGCGGACCCTCGGAGGCTCACACCCACCAGGATGCCCTGGAACCGCCACTCGCACAACCAGCACACTCAGCACACTCAGCACACTGAGCACACCCAACACTCGCACACAGCCGTAGACAGCAGAATTACAAAGGCATGACCCAAGGAAAGAATAACTCTTTGTGCGCCGGCAGGTAGGCAACGAAAAATGGGCCTGTGGAAATGGGGAACTCCGAATACCCTAGGGAAATGAGTCTAAGTGGGTTGTAGGGATGATATCTATCATCATCTAATATTTATATAAGATTAGTAGTGAAATGAGAACTAGCCTGGGTCAGAGGTTATATATTAGAGCATTGTTTCAGGCTGCCTTTCTATTTAAAACCTTATCAATGTAGCATTTGATGCCTGGGGAAATCTTTAAAAATATCTATACGCACGTCACCTATCTGAAATCTTGTTATTTAACTTTATGTGAGCTTATAGCCAGTCCAGTTCCCATAGGTATGCCACTTCTCCTTGAAGTCCAGCACTTTGTTGGAGGTGCCTGCAGGCAAAGTGGAAAAACTGCTGACTTGGTCAGAGCAATGCGGAGTTAAGGACTGGGCCGGTGAGCTGGTGAGCTGGTGAGACACTGGCCAGGGGGACAGGGCAACTTCCGGCTGAGCTGGCCCAGATGGATGTGCCGGGATGGATATGAATGGAGTGTGGGTACGGCGGCGTTTGGCAGGCCACTCGACCACAAAAGCATAAGTTGCCAATTAAACTGGAATGCTTTGCTGGTTTGCTGCCACTCCCCAGGACTCTGAGGCAGAGACAGGCGCACAGCCTGGGAGAGAGAGGAAGCTGCATGGCTTGGCATTAATTTCATAACCTGCCTTTTTATGGCCAACTACCCAAATTGGGTCAACATTGACAATGGCCAGAGCCAGGCCGGGAAAGGACAGGAAGGCGGAGGCAGCAGCCGGGCAAAGTAGAGCATTCCAAAGTCCACAGCCCCTGCAATTCATCCTGGCCTGGCCTGTGCAACGTGGCGTTGGTTTCGCTGCCACTTCCGTTTCGCAGTCACTTTGAGTGTAATAATTATCGCCGCATCGCTGCCTATGCAATTATGCAAATTTGTCTGGGCTAATTGTCTATGATTCCTCTTTTGGCCCCGACACAAAAAAATAAGGAGAACTCACTTGATCCGATTGTAGACGAGCAGCTCGGCTATGTCCCGGCCAAGACCCGAGTATGTGGTCTCCACGAAGACCAACACCTTGGGATCTATCCTCAGGCGGGCCTCGGATCGGTGGTCTGGCGCAGGAGAGGCATCGCGGGTGTGCTTTCCACCCGCATTGATCATCCGACAGTTGATGATGGGAGCTGGATGGGTGTCGCGTTGGATGAGACTGGAAAGAAGCCAGGGAATAATATTATTAGACTTTTCGGGCGAGAAATAAATGTTTAATTAAGGTATGAGACTTTATAAAAACTATAGGTACAACTTAAGTCGTGTTTAAACATTATTAGAATTAGGTACAGCATTTGTGTTATGAATTTCGGTTTGAATCCTCTTTAGGTAAATTCATTAAATTAATCTGTAGCTTTTCTTTTAAGTATTTACACCTAGTTTTATATTTAAACCCTCAACTAATCCCTCTAACTATTTTTTGTCTAGTGCCTGGCTCTTGTTTTCTCAACCCTTGTAACCCCTTTCTAAGCTGCGTCAAGGATGGCTTTACTATCCTCCTTTATAATTTCACCTCTTGGGGGAGCGCAGCCCCCGAAAAGCCCTCTCAAAGCTTAAACATTTAAATATTTACCAGAGCAATTAAATGAAATAAAGGAACAGACGGTGACTGTGCAAGCTGTCGGAGGAGCAGTGGGAACTCATGCATAAAAAAATATGCTAGAAATAATAAAATGGCAAACTGAAACATTTTGTTGGGGGGTTGAGATCGGAGGGCTGTGCTGTTCTTCGCTCCAGAAGACGTGGATGAGGCCCTGCGGCGTTCATTTATTGTATTTGCTTTGTCAGGCGAGTTCGGGGTGGGGGGGAATGGCCAAAACTAGGGAGAAGCTATGACACAACACAGCGGGTTGCAGCCAAAAATGAAGTAGCAAGGCGAAGGATGAGCAGCGAGAGACGGCAGCCAAATTGAGATACGCGACAACGCTGCGTATGCGTAATATGCAAACATCGTTGGCGGTTGTCGTTAGCTGGTTGGGCTTGATGTGGCATCTGGAGCCACCGCCTGTTCGCAGCCACAAGCTGGTGGCTTCCTAGTAACCCTCTAGTTAAGGGACACGGAGAAAAAATAGTTTAGCCATGAACAATAATGTATTATGCATTACTAGCGACAGGAATTCGGCAAACACATCTTGAGCAAAAAGTTAATTGTATTATTAAGTGCACTGTAGACTTAGTTTTATTATTCATTTTATAGACAATAAGTGGCTTTTACTGCAGGGAATATGGACACAGAATGAGAGCATTTAATTCCCCAAAATATCCCCATTTTGTATAATTCATCCGTGCTCTGTAAGTCATTCTCCAGGCCTGTCACACACATCTTCATTTGTCTGGGTTTCCCTGAGTCCTTGTGCTGCTCCTTCATCCTCCTTTGAAAGGCAACAATGCGGCTCATTAACAAACCAACAACGAGCTGAAAACTGAGCTATCTAATGTAAGTTTGTGTGCTTTCCCTTCCCGCCCTGTGTATCTGTCGGCGTGGGTCAGAACTTTTCTCATAGGAGTGGAAAAGTTTGTGCCCTAAAACAACCTGAGAATCACCTTTGACCTGGGCAACTTTCCTATTTAGATTCTATCATACCCTCCGTGCCGCCCACCGTCTCGGCCTTATCCGGCTCACCTGAGCCGAGCGAGCGTTTTATTATAAAGCTTATGCAATTTCCACATATATCCTGGCTTCCGGAACACCTGCAGGCGACCAGTCCATTGCAGCCACAAAAAATAAAAATAATAATTGCAAAAAGCAAGAAAAACAAGCTGAGCAGGAAAGCGCTTAGGCAAAAGCGGCAACATGTGTAAAACCCTTTGCTGAGCGCCTTTCGAGTGAAATCCCCAAAATTAACAAAAACCTATTAGGCCACGCTCCGAAATCTGCAAAGGCACCGCACAGGACATGCATGCAGCGCAGGACTCCCCGCCTGGCTGGCTGCCTGCTGCCGCGCTGCCTTCCTTGCAAAATGTAAATACTTTTGCATTACAGAAAGGGCGCAGGCAGGCAGGGAACAGGCAGATCCTGGCAGGCTGGCAAAACTTTAGCACTGCCAAAACAAAATATTTAGATAGCAAACGAACACATATACACAGCAGAAAGCAGCCACAAGCACACAGGTAAAATAGAACAGGTAGGTCCCCCAGAAAAATATCCAAATTCAAGGTTTGCTCTCCCTTCACCTGCTCTTTTTCAGGGCATAATGCGGGAATACACTCGGTAAATCAAAACATTAGCTATAAATATAGGAGCGTACAAGTTTCGCTTTAGTTTCCAAGTGCTTGTCCAATTTATGCGAATTTCGTGTGAGATTGCGAATATTATTGCGGGGAGAACACCTAGAACATGGCAGCAGAAAGCGGAAAATAAAACATGCAGTCCAACTCCGCTTTTGTGCGATATGGCTGAAAAGTTGGCCAAAGCCTCCGATTTCAGTTTTACATTCAGTTTGCCCACGCATCCAACTGCAATTAATTCGGTTTTCGGACGTGGTAATAAATGGGGTTTTAATTAAATCCCGGCTGTTTTGTATAAATATAATTATAATGATTGTACATTGTGCTTTTATACGTGGTAATTAAGCTGTATTGTCTTTAGTGAACTTAGTAAATGTGATTTTGTGGCCGTCATAAATATTTCATTAACTTATTGCACTTTTTGAAGAACGTAATCAATAGAAGTGTATTAAGCGAATAATAATAATTTTAAACGGGATTTTTGTGTCTGACATTATTTAAATCTTTCAATCCTAATGCTTTAAGCCCTTTAAATATAAGTACATAGAAGTTCTTTTATTCTTTACTAGAATTATATGAAATACAAGTTTAAAGTTTCTTATTTAATGCAAAACATTACAGGAGATCCCCATAGATAGTATTCCATTTACCAGCAACTAATTAGCCATTAAAACTTTGTTTTTCGATAGATATTTGATCCTTTGCTGCCAGGCTCTTCTTTTTACTGCCTTTCAGTCATCACTTCGACTGAGTAAAGGCAACAAACTAAGTTGGCTCCTACCTTGACAGCCTTTACAGGACGTTTTCATAGTTGATCAGCAAAGAAAAAGGAGGGGACAAAACTTTTGCGAAGCCTGATGCCTGATGCCTGCTGCCCGACGCCCGAGTCCTGCGAGTCCTGATGAAGAAATTTTGCAGTGCTGGCTCAGCCTTCTTGTTTGCATTTCGTGCAACATTTGCGAGGCAGGCAACCTGTTCTGTGCCCGTTCTTTGGCCTCAGTTGCGCTGATTTATTTGTGCACAGCACAAAATTTCCGTTTCCGCTGGCAAAGGAGGGGCGTGTCCCCGAAAAAAGCGGAGAAGAAGCGGCCAGCGGAGGCGGGGCGTGGTCGCGGGGCCATAGTTTCGTCTTTTGTGCTGCATAAATTAGGCAACAAAAAGTCAGTTTATGCATTTGCGACGTGTTATTTATGCGGGCGTGCAACAAACTTGGCAAACTGCTCGCTCCCGCGCAAATGTTGCACTGTCAACGAAGCTGAGAAGAGGCTGCACTCGAAGAAAACTTATAGAGAAAGTTGGCCCAGAAAAATATGTAATATATTAAACATATAGAAAATATATTTTAGGAATTCTTGAGTCTTTAAAGTATACTTTAGAGATTAAAGTTTTCACAGCTTGACCCTAAAATATTATACATATATTCATAAGGTTTTAAAAGCATGAATATATTTTTAGTGATATTTCGGAGCTAATAAATTGTAATTCAAATTTTGAAAACCTAGTATTAATTCTTGTTTAATAATTAAATTTAAGACAAGTTTTTCAGCATATAGCTGTATGTATGAGTAGAAAAGTATTATTATATTATTATAAATTTTTTTATAATAGTATCATTTCCCTTTGTTTTAATTTATATTTACTTATAACCCATTTCATCTTGATTTTTAAACTTTAAGTCCATATAATACCAAACCTTTTCTTAATGAACTTATTTTTTAAAGAAACCTTCAAGAGCTCTCTTGTTAAGCCCATATTCAAGGAAGTTTTTACTTTTAACAGGAAATCTAAGTTTCAAGCAGACACACACTTAATTCTCTGAATATATTTTCAATTCAAAGTTCTTTTAACAAAATTAAACCTTTTTAAAGAGAATTTCTCTCAGTGTATGAATGCAGGGCAGCCGAACGCTGACGGCCATGAGCGTGGCCAAGGCTTATTAGTCAAGTTGCAAGACATGACGCTGGGCGGTTTTATTGAATCCGTGAGCGCATAAATTGCAGCATACATATACGTATACGTAATGCATGAGCCCCCGGGGACTTTAAGCTTTTGCCACGGAACAATGGGGCCGCCCCGTACCGAATATGACTCCGGATGCCTCGAACTGGGCAAAGCCGGCGCTCAGACAATAAATCGTATGTAAAAATTTGTAATAAATTTGCAAAGTAGCAAATGCAGCAGCCGCAGCAGCGCACTGAGACGCGCTCGGCCAACGGGGCGCATACGTAATGCGGATTTTTCGGTGAAAGCAGAAGAACCCCCCTAAAAAACGGGACAGCCGCAGCAGCAGCAGCAGTAGCAGCGGCAAATGCATAATAAAATGCGAATCTAGCACAAGGATATGTGTAGTACGCTATATAAAAAGGATATCTGAGGACAAAAAGGGAGCGTAAAAATATATTTAGTTTCCCACCGACAAAAAAGCAAGAAAAATAAAATGAATAAAGCAAACACCGCAGCAGCGCAAAAAGGGTGCTGGCCAAATGCAAAAAGCAAACGAAACTTTGGGGGAAAGAAGACAAAGCGGCGGCCACTTAAACAGAAATGGGTAAAAGCAAAGAGAACCGGGCCGGGCCGGGCCGGCGAAATGAGCTGGTTGGGTAAACTAAGCGCGGCCTTCAGTCAGAAATATCGCCCGGCGATTTGCGGTCGAAGCTTGTCAATGTCAGGCTAAAGTAAACCAAGCTCGAGAGCAGCGAAAACGTTTACTTTGGCCCAAAACGACTTTAAGAGCAGATTAAGCACTGCTGGGGAAGGGCATTGTGTTTCAAGTAGAGAAAAACCTTTATTATCACATCAAATTTAAGGGGGAAGCTTAAGTAAGATTTCTTAGATGTTGCTGGGAGTGCACGTAAAATTCCCAAGTACGACTTCAGCGACATAATTGATTGTGTTAGCAACGTAGGTACTGACGAACTATCTAGGCTAGAAACTGAAAAAGTTAGCTTTTAAGTTAAATTTGAGGAAGTTTCAATGTTGAATGTGTTAACAACTTAGGTACTGACGAAGTATCTAGGCTAGAAACAGAAACAGTATGTTTTTAAGTCAAATTAAGGGAAGTTTCAATATGATTTCTTATGAAAAATAATGAAAAACTTCTCTATTTAAGCATATATATAATATATATTAAAATATATTAAAATTCCCTTTCTAGATGTATTCTCTGCACATTTAAGTTAAATTAGCTTCCTTGTTATATCGCCAAATTGATGGGCATTCAAAGGATATTATTGCAAACGGTGGAATCGCTTACTTTGCAATAAATCTGCAATGGCAAATTGAATTATTTTACACATCCATTGTGTGCCACTGCATCCCTCCTTTGTTGCACTCACATATTTTCGAACTCTCGAGCATTAAGGATTCCTCCGGCTGGTGGAGGCCACTTAAGAACAATGAGGAACCGGCGGGCAAGGGGAACCGATGAAAATATGTACTTGAATAAAGACTCGACATCGGAATCGGAATCGGAATCGACGACTCAACGAGTGAACGACTCAACGATTGTGGTCGACGGAGCGACCGGGGGAAATGCGAGAAAAAAAGTTAATTAAATAAATCAGGCAAGGCAAGTTCAATTGAATTGCAGCCGGGAAATGAGTGGGAAAATGTCAGGGGCAAGGCGAGGAACACAGGCCGGAAAAAGGACTCCCCGCCAGGACACTCGGCCAAATGAACTGTGAACTGGTGGGGAAAACGTCGGGGAAAAAGTCGGGAAAATGCCAGACGGCGGTATATGCAAGAGGCGTCCGCTTGTCTCTCTGTTTGTTTGTTTGTTTTTTTTTTATGTTTGTAATTGCATTTAAAGCATATAAATGTAATTATTTATTGCATTTCGCAGAACGCCAATGCGGCCGGGACAGTGACAAGGATTGGTCAGGGCAGAGGAATCCTTAAATGGAAATCGTTGAGCGCTTTTCTTTTGCAGCCGCATGGATTTGTGCAAATACGCATATGTAATCGTATTTTAACAACGGCCAGACAGCCAAACCAATCGAATTGAATCGCTTGAATCGGACCGGCGGCCATTTGTCGTTCCATAATCGCATTTTCAATTAAAATATTTAGTCAATTAATGCACGCAAATGGGAATCACATCACGTATACGTCATGTGCAACGCAAACACAAGCAGCACACACGCTCCGCTTGTTTACGCTTAAATTACTCGACCGACGGCAGTAATTTATGTGTTGATTATCGACGGGGCATTTGCGCTGTATTTAGTGCATTTATTCCTATTTCAGTTATCCCCCTGGCAGGACGAGGCCCGATGCAAAGTTCGGGAAACAAAAAACAGCACGCACGCACACATCCAACATCAAATTGCATTTATCGCACTTAACACGCAAAGCAAATAATGTTCTCTAAACTAAACACACGGGTAGTAGGGTGTGTGTATATGTGTATATATACGTGTTTATTTGGCGACAGGCGTTGTGATTGCACGTCGTGGCAGGCGACAAGATAGTCGCAATCGCAATCGCACTCGCAGGATAACAGCTGAATAAGCGGATTGTCAGGCAAATAAATAGCAAGAGTTGTTGCATCTAAATTGATAGTTTAACTGGCAAAAAATAAACATATTCAGGGCTGTCAGATTAATTACTTTAAACTGGTTTTTTAAGCGAATGAAATCGGGGAAAGCGTAATTAAAATAGTAGATAAACATGATTATAGGGAGAGTTAAGAAATATAATATACATAATTAAACAAACTAAAGAGCTGTCAGTTTAGGGTTTTAAGGGAATAAAACGAATAGAAACTGTGATTAGTATTGTGGAATGAAATCAGGGATAGCGTAATTAAAATAGTGGATAAACATGATTATAGGGAGAGTTATGAAATATAATAAACATAATTAAACAAAACTAAAGAGCTGTCAGTTTACTTAAGGGTTTTAAGGGAATAAAACGAATGGAAACTGTGATTAGTATAGTGGATAAGCAATAAGTATAGAAAGGGTTGCATAATTCAATGTTTGTATGTGTAAAATTTACATGTTTAGCTACAGTAAAATGTCTTTAAATAATGTGGTTTCTAAGCCTCTAAGAGATTTTCTTTGCTTTGTTTCCTCTATAACAGCTTACAACTTTAAATATTTAAATTCTATTGTATTTTGAGTTAAAATCCTATTTGCAACAGACCCTTAATTAAAATGCGGAATTGGTAATTACAAGTTGGTTAAGAATGCATGCAAATTGGTGAATTTTTACAGGGAGTTTTAGTCAGGTTTTGCATTACAAATCAATTATTGTCGGCGTGTCAGGAGGTGAGTGTTGGCCACCCGCTCCGCATCCTCCTGTCTGTCAGCCACTCAGTCACTCAGTCAGTTTCATGCAAATCACGTACGTTTGCATTTTGTCAAAATGCGTTTTGCACCTACAAGAGCAGCAAAAACAAATGCATAAATGCACACCACAGTGGCTGTGTGTGTGTGCGACCGACGGGTGGGTGTGCGAGTGCAAATAATGACAGACAGCATAAACAAACACGCACACCGGATCCTGGACGGCGTCTATGGCCACAGGGGCAACCGCAGGGACGCAACGCTGGCGGAGACGGAAGCCAGGATGCAAGACAAGCCCACACACCCGCACTCCTCCGCCCTCACACACGAGCTAACACACACGCACACAAACACTCCACTAAGGCTTTAAACTTGGCACGTCACTTGTTTCCGCATTTTGCACGTAACGGACGGTCGGTCATAAGAAGTGCGGCAT
>VNKC01004578.1:0-18930 GCA_008042775.1 Drosophila pectinifera | reverse complement strand
TTTTTTTTTTTTTTTGCTTACTTAGTTTACCTCATTTTTATTATTTTTATACATTTCATTTTTCTTCTGTGGATAGTTGGGTAGTCAATAAAAATGTAACAAAGTGAATTTCGCTTTTTCTTTTTTAACTTCTTGCAAACACTTTTTCTGTTCTACAGTTTTGGAGCCATTTTATTGCCAAACGTGATCGAAACATACATATGTAGTATAACAATACCTACTGATTATGCAAAGTTTGTTGAGGACCAGCTGTCTAAGTGCCCGGTGCAGTTCGATTTTCCAGTTTATTTTGCATATTTTTACACTTTTTATTTAACTTGCTTATTAAGATTTTTCTTTTTTTATATTTAATTGATACATTTTATAAAGTCGCACTTAGCCTCGATCGATCGAACATCACAACTACAGCTTAGTTAACGGATTTTATGATCTTCGAGGACGGAAGTGGGCTTTGCCAAATTTTGAAACAAACTTTATCTGCGTGCAACAGATTATAATGTGGTCACCAAATTTGGTAGCTTAGCTCTTATACTATCTAAAATTTGTGGTTTCACACAGGCTGACAGAGGGCAGACGGACATGGCGACTCGGGTGGTGGCGCTGATCAAGAATATATATTCTTTATGGGGTCGGGGAAGCCTCCAGTTACATTCTCGATTGACACTAAGTTAAAGTACCCTTGTCCCCTACGGGTACCGGGTATAAAAATCCATTTCTATGGCTTATATATTAGATATTAAAATGGAACGGGAGTCAGACAATCTCCTGGGGAAGGCCAGAAGATGCAATATACGGACTCGAAAAGCCACTATTTCACTCCACTCTATAAATCCGGCCAGATTATTTAATTAAACTCTCATGCGCTCAACAGAATGACAGCAGATCTTTACAATTCAACAAGAAAAGTGGTTCGAAATTGGACACAAAATATATTGCAAAAAGATTAGTCACTCCGAGGACCGCGGATTCTTATACAGTGGCATACGGGAAGGAATATACGATGTTGGTCTTAATGAGTTCCCAAAATGAGAGAATGATTTCGGATTACTTTTTAATTTAAATTCCACAAAAAAAAAATCTGCAGATTCACCATATTTGACGAAAAAATTTTAGAATTTATTTCTGTGATTATTAAATTTTTGTTAGGTACCAGAGTTATCTGTAAGAATTCTGAATCTTTTTTGTTCATTTGTATACCCATTATTAATAGTATAAAGAGATCAAAATCAAAATCATTCATGGCAGAAAAGTGAAATTTAGATGCTTGTTTTTACTTATTTAAATATATGATTAATCTAGACCAATCCCATAGTGAAAAGATAATCTATACCCAGATTTCACGAGACAGATGCAAATTAATTGATTATTGCTGAAGAATCCACATCATGTACCCATATATCCATATATAATTCGATGCTGCTAGTTGGGGTTTATATACCACTAGGAAAATTGTTTCCACAGGTCTAACGAGAGATACAGAAACTTGACGGAGAAGAGAATCCTCATTCCAAAGACGTATACAAGTGCACCTTTAAAGACGCCACACAGCATTTAGAACCTTGTGAAATACTTGGTAGAGGTTGCAGTCGAAGAATTCATTTTGAAATATTAAAAACAAAAGTTTTTTATAGTAATATCATGAAAACAATGGGAAGTTGAAAAATTTACAGCGTCAGTCTTCACCCTTATATAATAAAAAATAAAAATATATTCGCAAGCTGGGGGAATCAACAATAGATGTAGAAGCGGTTTAAACCCGTGCAAAATGAGGTAATCCTGAATGAACAGTTTTACGTTTGAGGGGTCAGTTCTCACAGAACGCAAAATAGTCTTATAATTTCGTCAACACTAAACTTAAGCCTATCGCACATCCTTCCTCGTTCCACTTTGAAAAGCGACCATCAACAATGATAGGCAATCGACGATCTTTTTGCTCAGTTATGCCTTATGCAATCCCCTTCTAAATTTTTTTAAATTAATATGATTTTAATCAAGGCAAAAAAATCTTCTTTTTATCATACATCATGGATTTTTTACCTGTTCTGTTGCACTTTTGTATGATTGTGGGTTCCGTAATGTTTATTCGTCTTCTCTTTCGGTCGAGTTTACGTTTTGCGCCTATGTTTTAAATCTTTATTATAAACCACCGGGGTTTCATTTAAGCGGTTTAAAATAAATTTCATTCTCCCGCTCTCCGCATGTACCTACTCTCTCACTCTCACTCTCCTCCCAAACCTAACTATTTTCTCGTTCTCCTCCCTCACGTAATCGGTACAGTATCTGAGCTATCAAACATAACATACTATAACATAACATAATTTCTGCAAAGGAGCCTAGTATCGGATGCAACAATATTGTGCACGCCAAGTGCATTGATTGTACGGGCCGGACGGCCGACAGTATTTCCAAAAACGTTGGCGTGCGCTACTGCTGCGCGACTTGGCGCGACGTTGAAAGGGGAATTATGTCATTTATTATAGCGGTTGACTCTAACCCCACGTCTGAATAAGTAACTTTCAAGGAATGCAACGATGTTAAATTCCTTTGTGTGAAGCTATCAATTCATGGTAGCTTCGTTTATATTACATGTTCCTACATTATCGAAACTCCCTATTTTTCGGAACCACCTTTCCGCCATTCAATCGGTGTCCAGTCGACTTTCGGATAGCGATCAATTAGTAGTTCTATTTGATTTTAATATCCGTGGAGCTATTTGGTCCTCAAATGAATCCTCCAATACGCTTTTAACTACAGTACAACACGATTTTAATAATTGTTTGTTTGTCATTTCGCTGTCTCAAGTCAAATATGTTCGAACTTCCTTAGATCGCTTGATTGATCTCTGCTTTGTCTCTGATCCGGCAAGAGTCAGTTTGGTTAGGTCTGGATACTTTCGATATGACTATCGATATTGGGATTACTTTGGAGAAAAAGTCCTATCGGCCAGCTAAAAAGATCATCTGCTTTCGAATGGCGGATTCGGATGGCTGAAAAATGTTATATCTGAATTTAATTGGTTTGGTCTGTACATGGCATGGTAGATGCCATAGATATTTTTTACAATGAATTCCATTCCAATACCATGAATTCCTTTTAAAGAATGTGTTTCGTTTTACCTTATCCATCAAACCTCAAACTAGCCTGGTTAAGTAAAGAGTTTACTCGCCTCAAAAACATAACATAATATGCTAACAACTACAGAGGTAAGATGTCAGCCATCCCAAAACTTTTTGAAAACTTTTACTCTCCATTTTGCAGCACCCTTGTAGATCAGTAATTTCTCCATGTCAACATGGGTTTATTGGCCGAAGATCAACATTTAATTATCTGGAGCTCACCTTTTTCATAATAAGGGGCATCCCAAAAAATTAGCAAACAGATATAATTTATACTGACTTCAGTAAAGCATTTGACTACGTTAATCATTACCTTCTTTTTAGGAAACTCGACATAATGGGCTCACCTCTTGATCTTCTTAGGTGGTTCTCGAGTTATCTGAATGGCAGGAATAAAAATAAAAATAATTTAGCTAATGTTCTTCGGATTACCTCTGATGTCCCGCAAGGGAGTCATCTTGATCCTTTATTGTAAACATTATTCATTAACGACCTGCCCAACGACGTTAACATTTCGTGCAATACAAGGACGACAAACAGATCTTAACATCTTTCAAACATGGTGTAGTGCTAACTTATTAAACTTAAATGGCTTTAAGTGCAAGCTGATGAAATTTTCACGTGTCAGTCCCAAATTTGCGACTAATACGCAGAATTCCTGCTCTTTGGAAAGAATCACTCTAGTTGACCATTTGGGTATCCGCTTAGATCATAAACTTGAGTGCATTGATTATATTTCGTGCATGGTGAATAAAGCCAGAGGTGTGCTTAAATTTATTAAGCGGTGTTTGAAGGAATTCGATGACTCTTACGTGACGAAGAATTTATATACTTCGTTGGTCCTTCTATCTTAGAGTACGGATCCAGCGTTTGGAGTCCCCAGTGGGATGTTCATAGTAAACGCATTAAATCAGTTCAAAAGCATGTAAACTTAAGATTACCCTCCTATTCCAGTAGACTTCTCGTAACTAAGCTACCTTCCTTAGCCAACCGTAGAACGGTGTTAGGCATCGCCTTCATATATAACCTAATCCGAATTTATTAATGACCTGCCCATGGATTTCACTAGCTTTAGAATACTCATGTACGTTGACAACGATATACTTTGTACAATATATGAATAATATAAGGACAGACCACGCCAGTCGGACTTACAAACAGATATTAATGTTTATCAAAAATATTTGTAAGCACTCTTATTAAACTTAAATGGCTTGAAGTGAAATATTGACATTCTCACGTATCGATACCAAGACTTCGAGCTGCCAAGATCTTAATCTGATAGATACAATATGGTATATTGTATTAAAAATCGCATAACAAATTTTTAGATCTTTGTACCTTCAACTCGGTACAAATTAAACAGATATAGGATAGATAAGAATGTTAGTATCATGGTTGTACAAAAAGATATGCAACATATTTTAATCGACTCACATTATGGTGCTTAACAAGAATATATATACTTTATCGTGTCAGAAATACCAAATTTTGCCAGTCACATACATTTGAGAGATAAAATGATTCATCCATTAATGTGCTACATATACTCAAAATACATTTAATATTAAGATTCAGATGTGTCGTAGAAATGTCAAACGGTTTTGAGGGTGGCTGGTTTGAAAGGCACGCAACAAATTTCGAAGTGACACAGAAATACTCTGGTTTTCGTGTTTCGGACAAATGTTTTAAAAAATTGTCAGGCTTGACTATATAGCAAAAGTCGCACAAATCTTTTCTCAGCAAATAAAATGTTATAGTTTATTACAAAATGACAAAATTAATAATTTAAATACTTTAAAACGAATATACAACATCAAAATAATAATAATAGTTCCGATAATTTTTATTTTTAGCTGGACATGTTTAACATGTTGACATGTTACAATTTCTTTTGTGTGTGTAAGAAATTGAACTTAATTTAATTGTTTATTATCGCTTAAAAGGCTAGATCATGATACAATTATACTAGGTAGTCTCGTAGGCAAAATTTGGTACCCTAACAATCTTAACAATGAGTGTGAGTGAGAGGAGCTCTGCCTAGTAATTGCGAGCAAAACGACAATACAATGTGTGGATTAACCCCTAGATGGTGATTGGTTCTTAAATTCGCCTTACATACGAGTTGTAATTTTTTTTATATTTTAATTTTTAATTATTTTGAGTTGGAAATGAGTTTTTCTTTTTGTTCTTAGATGGTCAGTCTTCTGTTTGAGTTCTTAATCAAAAAATATATTCTAAACATTTTAGTATTTATTTAGGAATTCGACAAATCATTTTTTTTTATATTAATGAAAATAATAATAATTAACTAACTGTTTTCTTTAATTTTAAGGATGGAAAAATATCTAACCAGGAGTTTAAAGATGCTGTAAAAAAAACTTGCGTCGGAAAGAAATATGAAGAATTTCCGCAGGTAAGACAAATTATTTCAAAAACTAAAGTCAGTTTGCCCAATACTGTGCAGAAGTAGTGTTTATGTTTTATAATTACATAGATATAATATAATCAAGCTGATTGCGGAGTACCTTTGAGCTTATTTAAGCATTTGCAAGAAGGGCAGGGCCGTAATTAATAAGAGTTGTATAGTTTTTATTTTCTTTATCTTTATCTTCTTCTTTACAGATAATGATTGTTCTAATAATGTATATATATATTTATATTATAACCGACGGCTTTAACTCTGCGTGCATGAGTATTTTAGAATTAGTCAGAATATTGGGCAGGTCATTAATGAATAATGTGAACACCAGAGGGGAATATTGGCTAAATTGT
Source organism: Drosophila pectinifera (assembly GCA_008042775.1). Classification (NCBI taxonomy): domain Eukaryota; kingdom Metazoa; phylum Arthropoda; class Insecta; order Diptera; family Drosophilidae; genus Drosophila; species Drosophila pectinifera. Next base: position 13,039 of record VNKC01004578.1, on the reverse strand, counting down.
TTTTAAAGAGGATCTTTTGCATCCTGCTATTGATCTTCATATAATAAATCAATGGATAAATTTCTAGTATAAAGGCATTTTACAGGGCCTATTCCATCGGGACTTTGCGAATAAACTGACTTGTGATACGATTACCTATGATTGTTAAGGGTGAATGATTAGGTCTTATTTAAATCGGTTGACAAAGAATAAGAAGTTTGGAAAATTTGAAACAGATTGGCAATTGCCTGATTTGTATGCCGTACTTTTTCCAAATAATAGCGAGGAAGGTTGTCGAAAGGCTTAGACTTAATGTTTTCGAAATTAAGAGTCTGTCTTGAGTCCTGCGAGAACTGAACCCCCAATGAGTCAAATAGTAGCTGCTAAATAGCGAGAAAAGACAAATTGAGACCGTTACGTTGATATTTATGTATTTGAGGCGAGTGAACTCTTTATTAAACCAGGAAGGCTTGTTTGAGGTTGACGGATCACATTCAGTACAAATAGAATTCATAGCATTTTAAAAAATATAGGTGGCACCAACCATGTCAGTGCACATGTGTACAGTCGTACAAGTTTAATCCAGATAGAATTGTTTAGCCGTCCGAAGGTCGCCCTACGAAAGCAGTGGACCTTCTTATCTGGCTGATCAGGCTTATTCTCCATAGCAATGCCAATATCGATAGTCATATCAAGAGAAGGATGATATGGATCTTCAGCTAGCGTCAGTGGCGTCACCTTAACCAAACTGACACTTGCTGGATCAGAGACAAAGCGTTTTCAAGCTAGCGGTGGAATTTCGTACATGGTTGACTTCAGACACCAGTATTTCGAACATGTTATCAATATAATCCTGTTGTGCTGAGCTAGAAGGGTATTTGAGAATTAATTATTTGGTCCAATAAATAAGAAGAACCGACAATTGAGGAATGTAAGAATATTTATGTGTATTTGTGAATAAAAATGTAAGTACCATTCATAAAAAGGAATTCAACATCGTTACATTCCAGAACATTAACTATTCAGACGCGAGGTTGGTGTAAATTCTTCGTTTACTATGGACCTCTTCTGGAAGGACGATCAAGCCTGTTTGTTGTGAACATATCTGGAAAAACTTCGGAGCTAAGGATGTCCGGCTTTAACCACGATTCGCACAATCACCTGGGATGTAAACAAAAGACTATCAGAATATAAAATTCAAAATTCATGTTTCCAAAATGTAGTGTTGTCAGCTGTATTTTGTACCCAAATAAGATGGAAAAGGTCAAATTATATATGCCCCACTTCACCTGTGCATCACCACCCAGCGTCAGCCTAAAGGGATCTCTGCACTGCACTTACATTTTTTGTAGCGCCACATTATTTGAAGTATTGAGCCTGAATTCACAGTCAACTTCCATTTGTTCCCCAATACATTAAATGAGTTTTTTTACCGAAGTCATGTATTGAATGCATAATGTCGCCTGGCACAGTTGCATAAAAATCTGTTCTATATTAAATAAACCACAGTCAATTTCGTATTTAACTTATTGTAGTACAGGGTAAAGGTACTCAAAGCCCTCACTCCAGTGTCAGTAAATTTCTCTTCCCGGCCTATGCCAGCTTACGAATGCTCTGCACTAGTGCTGACTAGTTGTTTATTTTTAATAGCTAAATCTACGCTTTTTTGGAGTTAAATACTTTAGAAATTTGTATATTACACATATTTTCACAAATTACTTATCTTTTACTAAAATTAATATAAATTGAAAACTCGCTATGAAGTTATTAAAAAAAATTTACGACTTATTTTTTATTTTTAAAATAAAATTAAAATAAAAAGAAGAAAAAATGCTAAGGAAGCCGAAGTTTACACATATATTTTTGCAGTTTGCAATTTGACAAACATTATTATGACAAATGTAAAACATACATATATGTTAAAGCAACTCCGAAGTTATATCAATTTATATTTTATTTTTCTATTCTTTTCCGAAAGAGGTATGATATATATAAGGTATTATAAGGTAACAAAGGAGGAATTATATGATATGAACTAAAACGCTGCGAATGCATGCTGTGAAGCTGTCTATAGCCAACCGTTTCGCGGGCTCCACGCATGCACTATTTTTTCTAATTTATTTTTATTCAATCTATTTGTTTCTAATCATATTTTTATTATTATAATTTTTTAAATGAAATAAACAGGAGAAAAACTAAATAAAGTAGTGAATACAAATATGAATATGAATAAGTAAGCCGACTCTTGTAATTACATTCCTCCAATGCGAAGAATATTTTAAGTATCACTCTCCCACTCTTGTAATAAGACTTACATATATATACTCCGCCTATCAATAAGAACTGGTATGGGAAATAAACATATATATAAGTGTAAGATGCAAGAATGCCCGGAATATTCATGTCGCCCCTGTAAATTTCAAGAAAACTCATACATAGATGACCCCTACCGGGAAATATACATATGGAATATGTAACTAGTACATAAGTGCATCAGCTATAAAAGGAGTGTACGCCCAATAACGAATTCCGTTCCTATCAAACTACCGTTGTACTTAGTCAGGGACTCGGCGGTTAGCAGTAAAAGTTGCCAGTTGAACAGTGTGGTCAAACCGTACTTGCAACAAGAGATAACACAAAAAATTTAGATTTTCGAAAACACGCCTATCTTGAACAAATCAGACCTGTTGGCCATACCCGATATTAGACAAGTTGTTGTGATATGTGTGAATTGACCAGATCAGGAAATAAAATGGCGTCAAGATTGAAGTGAAATGAACTGTAATGGAATATAGAGAAACAAGTGTGGGTGGAAAGGTTTGCGGATCACTTCAATGGGTGTTGCTTAACATGTTGTCGTTATTTGTCAACATTTGAGCATAATTAGACGAAGTGAATTAGCCATGTCAATTTGGGTACCGGGTATCTCACAGTCGATAACACTCGACTGTGGTTTCCAACATGTTTAAAATAAAAATCGAAATTTTGAACCCAAACAAAATTCCCATGTTTTGGAGTAGATAAAAATATGTTAAAGAACAACAAATCTAACATTTTTATTAATCATTTTCAGATGAAAGAAGACTATTCATCCAGATTGAGAAACTAGTTTGCGAAGAAATGGGCAGAAGTATAGATGGGCAGACTGACACAGCTAAATCGAATCGGCAGTTGATGCTTATGAAGAATATAGTATACTATATATACTATACCATATTCCTGCTTCAGTGTGTTGTACTCTTTTGATTTTCGAAATTTTGTGAAAACTAAATCTCCACACAACACAAAGTGCAGCTAATATGATGGGCTATGGTCATCTAGGACAAACGTGACCAAGGGCATCTCCGTCATACGAGACGGGCAAAGAGGAGTCGCCGTAAACGATTGGAACTTGGATCAAAGCAGCCAAGGTAAGCGGTCGAAACGTGAAACGAAAAGGAATCGTGAAGAATTAACGGAATGGTGACTTGATAACGAATCCCGTAATTGTGTCGCAACAGGTGTAATGGGATTTCTACAGCCTATAAAAGGAAGAGACGTGAGACGAGGATAAAGGCGGCTAGGGACAGGGTGTTCGCATTGCAGATTTGACCAGCCTCATGGCACAGGGTGTGAGAAATATATTTTTACCCGCCTCTCACATCGTGTAAAGAACTGTACCCCCTATACGCACAGGGTGTGCCCAGAAAGATAGCCAACCTCGGGAGAAAATACGTTCCAAAAGCATCACCGAGCGCTTGGCTACTAAAGGAGCGCAATCACATACGGACTTGACCTGAAATTGATCCCTCGCGCAATTCCGAAACTGCAAGGCTTTAATGTGGCTTATATTCAACAACAAACAGTGGGAGAGAAGGCATGAGCTCTCGGAATGCTTTCAAGCGTATCTCCTTTGGAGCGGATATTTTCTCAAGTTTGCAGATAATATAAAATAATAAACCATTTAAGGATGTCGACCATGTACGTCACGAGAAAAGGGAAGAGTTAGCACAGGAGCAGAAAGTACCAGATACAAAACGACATGCAGGAGGTGCGAGGTACAATGGCGATAAGGAAACCTACGAGGACATCACTATCAGCAACAGAGTGGAGACCGGAACAACACAACAATTATATACTACGAAACGAGATGTGTGTCAGTGATCCCAAGCTTGCATGTCGCCGCTGTGCCGGTCAAGACCACTGGGCACGAAAGTGCAGGAAGCAGAGTTTAATGTTTTGTTGGACATACGGAAATGTGGGTATAAGGAGCACTTAATGCAGGCAATCCAGGCAGCTGGATGTGCAAGGTGATCTCAGCCGCATAGAGGCGAGTTCATCGGGTGAAATCAATGCAAAGATTGATAAGCTGCTGTCAATGAAATGCGTTGAACACTCCATAAGTCCAAATGGAGCTAATGCGATTTTATGCAGATCATTGCGAAATTACATAATCAGCAGCCTGGACTTGAAGGACTGATACTAAAAAATATAGCTAGAAGAAAGCCCCAGACAATTTACAAGTTGTTCCAATGGAGAGGGGTGCTGTTCGGGCAACATTCAGAGTCGGCAACATTCCAGAGAGCGCTGGATGTAGAACATGTTAAACATGTTAATCTCAAGGAACAGTTCCAGCGCCGGAAGGAGGCAAAGCTACGAGTCAATTCAAAAAAGAGTTAATTTTTCAAGAAAGAGCTGTTGTATTTTTGACATCTCATAAGAAATCAAGGAATAGGTACGGATCCGGAAATGGTAGCGGAGATAGGACAGCTGGAACCGCAGTTACCCTGGGAGAACTTCGGCTGTACCTTGGAGTGGCATAGTGGTACAGGAAATTTGTGCCGAACTTGTGCGGGCATCATCAAGAAGGGAGTGAGGGAGTTTCTCCTAAATTAGTAGCCATACCAATACTGGCGTATCCGGATGCATGATCATATGGCGTTAAAGTGGCTAAATGTCATTGAAATTTGGAGTTACACAATAAGACTTTGAAATATCGTACCAAAAGAGGAAGCTGAATGTCGTGAATATCCAGGCAACCGAATCGGCTGGAGAGACCATCGAAAGTTGCAAGTGGATCGAAAATATGCCCGTCAAAACTAAGGCAAACCCGCAGAAGGTCCCAGATTATATGCTGGAGAGATCGGACCAATTAGAGAGCAAAACCAATGGTGCTGGGACATAAAGTGGCCAAAAGCATCTCAGATTCTACGGGTTACTCGTCTGAATTTAACACAAGGGAGAAGAGAGCCTAGGCTGCCAATTGAATTGTATGACAGGAAGATAACAGGCACAATGAAATAGAGAAGCACCCAATGAAAACTCAGAGAAGATGATGGAAACTTTCGAGATTGTCCATAGATACATGGAAAAGCCAGGTACTACACCCTAAGTATACGGTCAGTAAAACACTCCATTAGTCAAAGATTCGCAGTGAAGTTAGCACCACGAGATGAAGAATCGTTTAGAGTTTTGATCTTCAAGTCGCCGATCATTTGCATCGTAAAAACATCAGCGAACTGATGGCACAGGAGAGACATCAGGGCGATGGAATAGATGTTATCGCCATGATAGAAGAAGAACGCAGCAAAGAACCAGAAGGGCGACGGATAGAATGTTACCACAATAGCGGAGAACTCCAATGTTAGGGTCAACAAGGAGAATCACCGGAAGGATGTTAGCGAGCTAGGCCAGAATTCGCAAGACTCGCCAGGATCGAAAACGAGAAGAAAATACATATGGAAATGAAAAACAAAAAATAACAAAAGAAGGACATTAAAAAACGAATTAAAAAAAGGAAAATAAAAATATAGAAAAATAAATACATAAAATAAAAATGTAAAAAACAAAACTGATTGAATAAAAATAAATAAATAATTAAATAATACAAGGGAACAAACCGAATAAAACCAAAATAGGAGGAATGCAAAAATGCAAAATGACAAAAATCATCCGGTACCCAGCATTGTGGGTAAAATTGGCATGGCTCAATCACTTTAACTAATTATGCTTAAAATTACGATAAATTGGATAAATGAGCAGCAACCAACACTAATATCGATGTGGTAATCGCCGCCTATTACGAAGTAGAATCACACCGTCATAGGACTCCTAAATGTCTGAATGCCAGGTTCACGTTACTTTTGCACGTGTGATCAAGTCCAGCTAAATCAAAAATATAAAAAAAAAAAAATTTCTTTCACTCCCATATTTAGTTTTCATACCCGGTACCCATAGGGTACAAAAGAGAATGTGTGTAACAGGTAGAAGAAGTCATCTCCGACCCTATAAAGTATTTATATTCTTGATCAGCGTCACCAACCGAGTCGATTTAGCCATATCCCTCTGTCTCTCTGTCCGTCGGTGTGAAACAATAGATCTCAGAGACTATAAGAGCGAGAAAAATGCGGCCGATACCATTGTGACCGTTTGCAGTGGTGAATTCTAATTATAGTAGGTGCTGATCGTGGCTCGGTGCTTGCATTGGCTTGAGCAATCTATCTAATCTCCTAACTTAATTAAATATCTAGTTTCGAGTAGCCATGGCGGTGAAATTAAAATTATTATTGTTTCAGTGACTTAAGACTAGTTAAAACAAGGTAATTAATAAATGAATGATTCAGATAATGATGATTTACCTATGATTATAATATAAAAATAGTAATAGTTAGTAATAATGACCCAAATAATTTGATTATTTACAAGGTCGACTCATCATAAGAAATTACATTTTTTTTATAGGCGATGCGTGCATTCATTGAATCTAACTTTAAGCTGCTGGATATAGACAGTGATGGCATTGTTGGTGTAAAGGAATACCGTTACAACTGCATAACTAGAGTTGCTATCGACGATATAGCACCTATTGACAAAGCATTCGAAACATTGCTAAACGTGAGTTACTGGGAATATTTATTTGTGTTACAAGGTTTATTTCATCATTTGTATTTCCAGGATGAAGATAGGAAACGTGGCGGGCTGTCACTGGATCGTTATAAAGAACTATATGGTCAATTTTTGGGCAATACATCTGATAATCATCCAGCGGTTAATCTCTTTGGGCCGTTATAAATCATTTTCATACATTTAATTGTCTTCGCTGTTGTTCAACTACTATTTTATTTAGACTTATTTGTAATTACTATGACTTTAAATTTATTACCATTTAGATATAAAACATTCACATCATTTTGTGTAGAATCGTCAGATGAACAGTTCGTTAATTTTAAAGTTTTATAATTAGTTAAGTACATTTGCTCTCAGAAGTATGAAATAAGTTTTGTTGTTGATTCGCTCTCCTAAAATGGCTCTTAAGTAATGCACCTCTCTCAATTCCTGCAAGATTTTGATTACTTGTTATGTTATATAAAAGTTGTAATAAACATAATTAATAAAATAAATGAATACTCAAACTATCGGTAGACTAATTAGTTTGATGCAACCAATTTTCATTTTTAGAATAGTGAGAAGTTACTACCTACTACAGAACAAACACATACTTAAATCGAAAAAAACCCTATTGAGTGTGTTGAACATAGTTTATAAATATATAAATATATTATATCTCTATGAATTACGTTCAATGCACTCAAGAGAGCTTTTGCGATTTAAGCGAGTTTTTACTAGGTCAAGCTAAATAAGAAATAAGTTAATCACGTTCTATGTTAAGTCCTTGAATTCTAACTAATTGGGATAGGACTGTATTAAATTAGTTAGTTATAGGAACAATTTTAACAGTTGAAGTTATTTTATCGTTATAATTAAGGTGAGTTAACAGGTCAGTGATTTCGAACAGAAATATGATAAAAGCGATGCCTATATTGTTTTTCGGTTAGTTATTGATTAATAAGATTAAGTTTACTTGAATGACAGGGTATAGGACTTCTACAAAGTTTGAACGTGATGCGAGCGAATTTCTGAAAAATATAAATAAATATAAAAAGAACTCATACTCCAAAGTCTTGAAGTTCGCAACGTAAAACTCCACCGCGCGGGACATCTAACCATCATAGATTTGACCTCTTGACTAATGCAGAGTGTAATCACCAAAAACACTGCAATTCCTATTTTACCGAAGGGTTCTGTGGGAGATCCGCATGAACGGAAGGCGTCTACTGCACTTAAAAAGTGGAACTTTCACAAAAACTACTACACCTATATATAGTGACGGAAAATTCACTCCAGCCCAACCGTACAGACCAGGTAATCGATGTCTTACCTATGAATATCAATGTGGAGTGCATCGAGCGTTTTACGGCCTATACTTAAAATAACTCAATTCATGTATGTAAATCATCAACGTAAGGCTGCTGGTAGAAACGCACCTCAATATCAAAGACTATTTCAAAATAAGAAGATGTACAGAGAATAATACGGCACTAGTCGGTCAACATTAACAAATTACTTTTTTGCTATTCTATGAAAATACAATCAGGTAACGATAACCTTTCAATTGCCTCTGTCCACTGCCCGCCTCGCTTCACAATATCTGAATCAAATCTTTTATGGTATAGTCAAATTACTTGGTTATCTTTTTATAGCTGCAGGAGACTACACTGCCAAGCATACACGCTGGGGATCACGTATTGTGAGTTTCAATGAAACGCAATTATATAATGCAATCAGAAATTTAGGCATCAAATTAGACTATGCTTCTAACTCAAATATTATAGTTGAACTTCCAAACTGTGCTGTAACCTCACAGTAACTCTTTTGTAAACTCTTCAATTAGATCATACATCTTGGTCAGTCAAAGTTTGAAGTATCTATCGTCATACCGAAGCCCAGAAAAAATCACACAAGTACGCCATCGTACAGACTAATTAGTTAATTTCATATCTATTCAAATTGCTTTCCGCCACACCAATTTGGAACTTTAATTTTATACCTTTAAAGGGTCCGTTTGCCTGCTCTCCGCAAACTTGTCTCTCAGTTTTGAATGAATTGAATAGAAATTTATTTTATTGCTGGTACTATATAAGTCGGAACCGTCCAAGTGGTTCAACCAAAGACCAGTATAATCGTTAAGATGCCGGATGGCCATAAATTTGAATTGCAATATGCAAGCTACTTTTCAGCATGTTACGAAAACGGCGCTCTCTTCGCTCGCCCAATGTTTTACGCTCTAAACATCTAAAAATAGAACGCGCTTGCACAAAGAAGAAGAAGCCGAAATAACTTCAAAGCTAAGAATCGAATTCGTTTACAGCCCTAAGAAAAGGATGGGGGAATTGGTGTCAAAAGATATGATTGAACAGGATGTTTAATTACTTACATATGTATATGAACAGTTTAATTGATGTATGTACATACATATATATTAACGGTTATATGAACTTAATATTCTAAATTAATACGATATTATTTATGTAAATATTTTTATAAAATATAATCTATAAAAATATAAAATACTCTAGATTAATTGGTGTCGGTTACCATTATTTTTAATAATTTAGTTAAAATTTAGGTAAAATTGAAGCTCGAATTTGTTAACGATTATATACTGTTTGTCAAGTTGTATTATTATTTGTTTGCAAAACAATACATTTTATCTGCCATTTTTTAGTTTTAAAAATAATAATAAGCAACCTGATCAATCGTAGAGTTGTCCTTTTTGAGACACTAAATTTTCACATATCTTACTCTAAATACCATAATGACAATTGTTCCAATGTATAGTCATGTATGCAATATATGATGTATCTTTATAAACGTATATCAAGCTATTACTATCAAATACACTATATTTGAATAATTATTATATAAAGGTAAGACAAAACAAGAGTTTTTTAAATGAGCTTACAACTTATAAGGTGCAGAGTATATTTCGGCAGCGCGCTGTAGTAAATGAATACATGCAGGCAGATTTACAATGCTTGAGAATATATGTGTAAATTATCTTTTGATGTATTTTTATGTTGAAATAAATCCCGCGCTGCGGTCTTATTTTGAGTATCGGTAATAGCCGAAGTTATGGGTAATTAAATTGTTCACGACGATGGCCGGAGTTTATGAATTATCACTTGATGTATTTGTATGTTGAAATAAATCCCGCGCTGCAGTCTTATTTTGAGTATCGGTGATAGCCGAAGTTATGGGTAATTAAAATGTTCACGACGATGGCCGGAGTTTATGGAAATAAGAAGACTTTATCGGCGACGGCCGGATTTGATCGTTCTATGAGCGATGTGCTCTTTATTGTATCCAAAATGTAACTGATTGACAAATGTATTTAAATTGACCAAGAAAACTTAATGCTAACAAAGGCGACTCACAGCGGCCACGCAAATCTGCTGTGTTTGCCGACTGTGCACGAGTATCCGGCCAAAATGGTGCATCAGCATCTTGGTCGTACTTAGCTTACTAAATATTTCCCACGGCTTTAGCTCGTGGACTTATGGTAGCTTGCACGAGCATCCGGCCAAATGCTACATCAGCAATTAGCCGCACAGCTCTGGCTCGTGACCTTAAATTAACTTATGTTAACTTACATAAACGCCAACATCATTTGTCATTATTGAGACAAATTGCAAACTACTAGGGTTTTAAAACTTTGGCTTCCCGATGTTGGCTTCCTTTCTATACTTTTTACTATTTTTTTTTTACTAGATTGAGAGAAAGGTAAGCAGCAAAACCTTGCGATCGCCAAGAACTTAGGCGATAGATTCGATACATAACTAGATAGGAAGGGTCTATATATTTCGGATTGCTGGAAATATGGAAGCATCTAAATCTGTAGTAATGTAGAACATTTAATAATTAGTAGTAAAGCTACTGCCGAGTATCGACCCAAAGCAAAGGAAAGTCACTTTGTCTTTATATTCTCAAAATTATGAAAATCGTGAAAAATGTTGATTTTTTTTTCTAAAAAAAAAATAAATAATATATATAAGAATAACAAAAAAAATCCAATAAAAAAAAGTTTGAAAAATAATGCCTGCGACACGGCTCGATCCCGCAACCCGGTCTTCTACAAACAGCTTCATAGCCCCATTTTAGCCCCTTGATATTCCACTCATATTGCCTAATAACTCCCAAGTTTATTTTCCGATTTTCCTCAAATTTTCAGAAACGTACGCACAAGCATATTTATTTGTTTAATAAATTTCGATCACAACTATAGCTTAGTTAACGATTTTATAATGTTTAAGTGCGAAAGTGCGCATGTAAAATCTTAAAACAATCTTGATCTGTGTGCAACAAATTAGAATGTTGCCACCTTATATGGCAGCTCTAGCTTTTATAGTCTCTGAGATCTGTTGTTTCACCCGGACGGACAAACGATCAGACGAACATGGCTAAATCGACTCGGCCTGTTGCACACATTCACAAAACGCACTAATTTAGAATACCCGTGTACCCTATGGATACCAGGAATAAGACGGTTGCTATATGAGATTAATGAAGCATTAGCAGCAGAGTTGCTCAACACCTGGGAGGGTTGGCTAAACTTCACAGCGATAAGGACACCTTACCTCTCGTAAAGGTCATTATTATGTTGTAGGAGACTTTAGGTCAACATCATCAAGCCCTACAGCCCAGAATAACAGAGCAGGGCATCAACGCCTGGTAGTGCAGGGACCATCTAGGTCGTGGTTGATTTTGAAAGATGTTGAGGGTAGTGTTTCTCAGTTTGCAGGCACAAGTGCGCCAAATATAAATTTTTGGATAGAAGAGTTGGAAGATTGTGCAGCTACTGTAGACTGGAACCAGTTACAGTTTTTTGTCTATGCAAAACAGTTACTGTGCGGAGCTGCAAAAATGTTTGTTCGGAGCCAAAGAGACATTAAAGATTGGGAAAGTTTGAAGTCGGCCTTGATTGAGGAGTTTGGAGTTCAGGTATCTACAGCAGAGATACATCGCAGACTAGGCAAGCGTCATCAACAGAAGGGCGAATCTTTGCAGGAATTTCTATATGCTTTGATGGAGATAGCTAAACCAATTCGTTTGGAGGAAGAAAGTCTCATCGAGTATTTCGTAGAAGGTATCCCAGATGCAAGATCAAATAAAGCCATGCTTTATCAGGCTAGAAATCTCAAGGAGTTGAAGTTGCAGATCGACGCATATAAAAAATCACGAGGTTTATCTAAGCCACTAAATAAGTATACTTTCCAGGGCAGTAAGGCTACGAATGAGGTGACCAAGGAAAAGTCGGTAGATTCGGTTCGGAAATGTTTCAGGTGTGGAGATCCATCACACATGAAGAGGGATTGTACTGTGAGAGAGAAGTGTTTCAAGTGTAATCAACCAGGACATAGAGCAGCGCAATGTAGGGCTGGGACTCAAGTCAAAGCGGAGGAAGCAACAAATGTGGTTCAAGCTGAGAAAGTTGTCAGAAAGCAAGTTTGTGTACCATCTGGTCTTGAGCTGAAAACAGTTTTTTGCTCAGGTGTCGAATTCAAAGGACTGATTGATACAGGAGCAGAGCTTTGTTTGATGCGTAGGCGAGTATTTTTGAAGCTAGGCTTAGGAGTTGGAAGTCTAATAGGACGGCAAAGAGTGTTGACAGGGATTGGAGGAAGGTCAGGTGCTGACGTTTGGCATTTTTAAAGCAGCGGTCAATATTGGTGGAATTGAAATGTCGATCGAATTTCACGTGATTCCAGACGAGGACTTGAAGTTTGATTTCATCTTAGGCACAACAATATTGGAAAACGTCGACATGATGGTCACAAAGAAAGGAACTGTATTTTCAAAAAGGCAAGGTGTTCAGATCGGTTCGGAATCAAGAGCAGATGATGTACAGATAGGTCCAAGTTCGTGTATGCAGCTGATGAACGAGTTTGAGAGCCTGTGTATGTTGAGCACAGAAGATTGCAAATCAGGTTTTGGTCTGGAATTGGATCACTTAAGTGAGAGTGTTGCTACACAAGTGCAGTTTATGGTGGAGAACTATAAACCGAAAAGAAACCTTAGTTCGCCAGTGGAGATGAAGATTTTATTGACAGATGACTTGTTGATATACACATCTAAGACGTTTAGCTTATTGCGATCAGAAAGTAGTCGATGATTAGGTGCAGGAATGGCTTCGGGAAGGAATAATCAAGCCTAGTACGTCAGAGTTTGCTTCGCCAATTGTATT